>JACEIK010002018.1:148275-175172 GCA_018107945.1 Datura stramonium | reverse complement strand
ACCCTTTGTTACAGATTTGGTCCATACACATATTCTTATCATTAGTAAATTGCCTCATTTTTTCCCTGGCCATCAGTAAAGCTCCAGCATAAAATAGGTGAATTGAAAATGTTAAAATTCTTAAAAGTAAAAAAAAATTATCCATAAATTTTTTATATAATTTTTATAAAGGGATGGAACTTAATTATTGGATAAAGAACAAAAATAAGACCTTCTTGTACGAATATCAAATCAAAAGGCTTTTCCTCTTAATATGAAATAGTGCATAGTAAATTTGACCATTTTCCCAACAATAGATTCTCCTAAATTCAATTGTCTTTCCGACATTATGAGAAAATAGTTTCTTCCAAAGAGCTGACAATTTAGGCTAATGTTTCTCAAATTTAATTGCATCGATCAGTAGAAGGATGTTCATATACAAATGTAAATCATCCACTAAGAGAAATTTGCCTTGCTCGTAGCTTAAAAACAAAAAGAACAGGGGAATATCTTTTCTGCTTAAATTAGGCATAGTTTGTTGAAACATGAAAGTCACATGATTAAACTACCTGGCTCGTAGCTGGACTCTTTCATCTAATAGGAAGGGAAGCTTTAAAACTTCATTAAAATGACATAGATATTTTCATTTTTCCATTTCCACTTCAATTAAAATGACCTAGCAGGTACTACCATCTGTTCTTTCACTATAAACAAAATGCATATTTGTCAAACGATAGTTAACACAAATTGAAAGATGTCTTTTAGCTGAGCACTTTCATTCACCATATATTTTGTATTCCAAATGAGGTACTCTTATTTGTACCAACATCATCACAGTCCACATGATAACTGAATCTTCAATTAATTTTAGGAAGTATGATTAATATCTTCTGATCTATAAAGAAAAATTTGACCAAGCTGCTCCAATTTTTCATTTCATCGAGATTTTTCCAAGTCTTCCTAACATGATTGATTTATTCTTGATACAGAGTTTGTGTCCAGTCTTTCCATCTTTGTTCTTCATGTTGTTAACCGAAAAAAATATTCAAATTTATTTCTTCATCTGATTAAGGCCAAACAACCTTCTTCAAAAGTGCTTGTTATTATTAGTCCTTGACATCACATGCAATTTAACATGATATGTTTTATTTCCCTTATTTTCTTCCTGTATATGATTTCTTTGTTTGGCAATGAAGATTCTCATGGTTTATTGACCATAACTGATGTCCATTAGTAAATTATTCAGCCAAAGAATGAAGTCATTTTCATTTTATATATAACAGATGTTGAATGTTGTTCTTCATGAAGAATATTGCGAAAGCAGAAAAAAATAGGGTGCTGCCAGCAGACGAAAAAAAGCTAAACAGTGGTGGCCGAGTTTGGGTTCCAGTGTCTTCATCAGCTTTGTGGATTCCAAATTCAAAAATGAGATCAGGAAAGCTGGCGGTCTCTGGGAAAACCATAATGCTATTATGCATTACAAGCTTTCTAGGAGGATCACTTTTTTCTAGACGGATATGGACTCAACCTAATTCTGAAATGGATACTGACCTCGTGATCCCCACCATGTCCAATAATGAGAAGCTTAGAACAATTTCACGGGAATGTGATCTCAAATGTGTAAGCTCAATTTTGAAAAAACTACTTATTGTTGTTTGAAAATTTGACTTAATTGTTGTGATGAATGATTTTCATTTTGCTTTTTTGGGGGCAGAAATTAGCGGAAAGAAATTCCGGAGACATCATGGAGGAAGTTATCAAGACCCATCAAGTTATTCAGTAAGCACACTGTTGACACTTATTATGATAAAATAATTAATAATATGCTATCTGATCACACATTTTATTACTCTAATATAATTTAAATTTGGGCCTACAACTACCCTATCTTTGTTTCTCACTAGTATGTTTTTTTTATAACAGATCACTTGATAAAAGTATATCAACATTGGAGATGGAGCTAGAAATAGCTCAAAAAAGGCAAATAGACAGCCAAAATTCAAAGTTAGATAGAGCATCAAATCATAGAAGTCCAAATAAAGCATTTATCGTAATTGGAATCAATACTGCTTTCATCAGCAGGAAAAGACGCGATTCTCTTAGAGAAACATGGATGCCTAAAGGTCTTTAATTAACTTATTTCTTATTATCTTCTTCCTATTACTTTAAAATGGATGGATAATTCTAAATAATATTTGGAATACAGGAGATAAGATAAGGAAGTTAGATAAAGAGAATGGGATAGTGGTACGGTTTGTGATAGGACACAGTGCTACACCTGGAGGAGTTTTAGATCGTGCCATTGATAGTGAGGATGCTCAGTACAAAGATTTCCTTCGACTTGACCACGTTGAGGGTTATCATGAGCTGTCCACCAAGACCAGATTATATTTCGCAAAAGTTGTCTCCATTTGGGACACTGACTTCTATGTTAAAGTGGATGACGATGTCCATCTCAACTTGGGTGCCTAATTTATTTAAAACCTCATAACCTCTACTTTATTTAATTTCTACAAATGCATATTATATATGCTTATGTAATTATCTTAAACTTTTGCTGGTATGCTTGCTGCCACATTAGTAAAATACAAATCAAAACCAAGAGTCTATGTAGGGTGTATGAAGTCAGGGCCAGTTCTTTCCCAAAAGTGAGTCATCTTCCATTTGTTCCATGAAAAATAAATGAGATTTCCCTACCTGTCGAAAAGAACTAACTGGTGGTAATTGATTTTGCAGAGGCTTAAAGTATCATGAGCCTCAGTATTGGAAATTTGGAGAAGAAGGGAACAAATATTTCAGGCATTCCACGGGTCAAATATATGCCATTTCTAGGGATCTTGCTGCTTACATCTCAATCAACTCGTATGTTTTTAAATTATTTAGATTCAACCTCAAATCAAATAAAGAATATATGGAATATATACATTTAATGTGATTGTGATTGTATGATGAAAATGTTGGGGGAATATTACATAGATATGCAAATGAAGGCGTTTCTTTGGGATCATGGTTAATTGGGCTAGAAGTGGAACACGTGGATGAACGTTCAATGTGTTGTGGGACACCTCCAGATTGTGAATGAAAGGAAAAACGAGGGAAAATGTGTGTGGCATCATTTGATTGGTCATGTAGTGGAGTATGCAAGTCGGTAGAAAGGATGAAAGATGTACATCACTCATGCGGCGAAGGTGATGCAGCTGTATGGACTGTTTCTAATGCTATATAGACTACTCAACCACGCCCTTCTTAATTTATTTGTATGACATAGTATTAGGACTTAAATCCATAAGAGATTTATTTCTACAACTGGGAGGGTTGTTAAATTATCCACATACCCATTACTACTTCATTTCAATCAATAAATTATGCAATCCAATCCTTGTTTTGCTTATATTTTCCACCGCCATTTCGATTTTCACTCTTTCTGCCCTTGTCTTCTAGAGTAGCGGATATTTCTTATTTCCATCATGACTTAGCTGATTTTTCAATGAAAAACAACTTTATCTCATAATAGTATTCTGTTCCTTAGATATTTTTTACGTTCTTTGCATTAGATATGCAAAATTCGACCATCAGCCCCATTAATCCGTCGTCTTATAGGACCCCTCCTAAAAAGAGAAGCATTATCTCTCTCATAGTTTGTCTTCTCAATTTTTGGTTTATTTGTGTTTCAATCCAATTTACCTATGATGTGAAATGACACCTAATCATTCACACATCAGACAAACCACAAGTCAATAACCAGATAAAATATAAAAGGAACGAAAGTTAAGAATATCTAANATACATATATGTACCATATAATAGAAGTCTGAAAACACAATCCAAAATGTGGTGTCACAAATCATGTGTGACCAAAGATGATGATATACAACTATCTAAAAAATTCATGAATATCTGAAATACACTATATTGTCTAGAAGAAAAGATTAATAAAGAAAAATGATAGAAAGCATCCACACTGCTGCAAACAAAGATAGTAGCTCATCCTTAGTTCTCAAACAATCTCTAAGCACCTTGGCGAACTATTTTGGCAGTCAAATTAGAACCTGCACACACAAGTCACAATAGTATGTTGTACGAGAAGTACTCATGCTACACTTCATTAATCATCTCCTCAAAAAGTAATAACAAAGACTTTTGCAAGCATACTCACTTTCATGAATATGTGCAGTATACATAAACTAGTTTGCACAGATACAACATAAAATAGTTTGCACAAGTGTTAAATTTATATAAATTGCATCAACAAGAGTCTATGAATAAGTATAGGAATGATAAAACTCAAACTTTCACCATAAACCGTCATTCCCAATGCCCCAAACATGCATCTCATCATCAAGAAGGAAAAAATTTGGGCGATGTATGAGGGATGGAATTGAATTTACACGTTATATCTAGAACCTTAAGATAAATCTGAATATAGAAAACTCACATATTTATATTTGAATATCCACGGACAACACACACATTTATATCTCAATCTGCACGGACCTCTCAAATGACAACAACACATATGAATGTGTTTCACATATGCAGATGTACATATATATGTAAAATGAATGACTAATCAATATCTGTAATGACCCTGTTTTGTGATTCTTGTCTCTTTTTTTCTATTTGACCTTCTATTAGCATTCTTTAGCTGGTTGTTACTTGCGAGAATGGGTGATACTATTCTTGAGGTGATTGGATGTGTTTTAGATAAGATGTTTTATTTTAAAAGTTCGTAATTTGAGAAGTTTGACTAAATTCAACACTTTTGGTTAACAATGTTAGTTTTGAGTTTTGACAGTCCGTTAGGTTAGGAGGGTGATTCTAGACCATTGAGTTAAATTCTAGTTTTGTTAAAGTTTAGAGTTCACCATGATAAATATTTTATTAATATAACCTTGGATTAGTTATTTAATGATTCCAGTAGATTTGGAACATATTTTATGATCGACTTGAAAACTTGATATTTATCTGAGAGGTTATACATGTGTTTTGAGGGTGGATTCCATGTTTCAGATGTTTTTGGGTGTTGACGTGTATTTGCCCACTTCTGCGGTATTTTTTTTACCTATGTTGCATTAAATGGGCAACAGGGCTGAGATGCTGCAAATGTGGTGATTTGCTACTTTTACAGTACTTGAGGATTCCACTCTTGTTGTGTTTTTGCCACTTTGGCGGTCGCTAAAGTAAAATGGTTTTGCGATAATTGTGGCAGGGTAGAAATACTACTTTTGCAGTACAATGACCACATTTATAGTACCCTAGAGCTCCGGTGCCCACTTTTTCAGTATTTTTTCTGTTGCGGTAAATGGGAAACAAGGTTGAGATGCTGCAAATGTGGTGATTTTCCGCTTTTATAGTACTTGAGGATTCCACTCTTGTTGTGTTTTTGCCACTTTGGTGGTCGCTAAAGTAAAATGGTTTTGCAATAGTTGTGGTAGGTTAGAAATAATGCTTTTGCGGTAAAATGACCACATTTACAGTACCTTAGAGCTCTTTTATACTTTTTACTTCATTTACTATAATCCCTTTCTAAAACATTTTTGGGGAGCAGAACACCTCAATTTTGGGAAATGTTTGAGGGATTTTTGAGATTTTCATCATGGGTGTAAGAATCAAACTTCATATTTGATATTTTTCCCGCTTATCTTTCTTTTATTTCATTATTTAATTCGTGTTTGGGTATTGAAATTGGAGGGATTTTTTTTTTAATTTTAAAAGTGGTATTTTCTCGATTTAGGGAACTATTCGTGCAAGAATTAGCTGATTTTTGTTGCATAAGTTTTCTAACTCATGGGTAAATCAGTTTTGAAATCAATTTCAAGGCTTGGTCTCAAGGGATCGGGGTTGACATTTTTGTTTGATTTTCCAACCGAACTTCTATATGGTAATATGGGTCTCAATACACTTATATGCTCATGTAGATTATGATCTTGATAGATTGAGAGCATTATGCGGTTGTTCACAACAAAAAGGTGATATTATGAAGGTTCATGACTTATTTGTTCGTCTTTTGACAAGTTACGATTTACTTTCTTAGACATTACTTGAGAAATGTTTTATTGTATAAAGTGTGTTATGGGTTGGGAATATAAAGTATACTATAGATTGAAAGAAGGATTTGTCCTTGTGTGATATAGGTTGGTACCTAGATGATAAGATATGAGAAGATTTAAATTGCTAATTGATGTTGCATCACTTTATTTCACGTGTTAGATCATACCTTAATGAGATATTGACTTGGGGGCACCATATTGAAAGAAATCTACTTATTTTTAGGTGTTAGTGGCCTAGCGAAATTGTTCTCGAAAAAGATACACGTATTTCATTGCATATGTATATCCTTTATTGGTGTTATCATGCATATATATATATATTTATTTTTTATGAATCACAGATATGGTTCTATGATTATGATAGAATGATGAAACTTGTATAAATATGATGGGGGTATGTGATGATGATCCGGATATGTGATGACGTAGGCCCTCTAAGTGGGCACGTTATAGATGCGGAGCTCAGGGCTGCCTTGAGAGTGTTGGTATAGGCCATGACCACTCAGCTTAGCCAGTAGGTAGTCAAACCTATGAATATTACCAGATGGACCGCAGCTACCAGGATTAAAGACTTTACTAAAAAGAGTTCATCTATGACGAAGGCGGGTGGGAGGTTTAAGGAAAAACAAGAGAGAATAAGAGAGACAAAACTGGCAATGTTGAGTTTTCCAAGAGAGGTTAGGTAGTGGGAATCACCCACAACTCCAACAGAGATCATTAGCTCTAGCACCTTCCCGAGTCAATGTCCCACTACCCAGATCCAAAGAGGGTCAAAGAGGTAGAGCATCAGGCTTGAAGATTTAAGGGAGCAAGTCCAACGTACAAAAGATTACCTAACCCAACTCGTAATAAGTGTGGCAGGAACCACCTCAGGAACTATTTGATCGATAGAGATGTTTTCTTTGGGTGTGGTAAGCCCGGTCACCATCTTTGAGACTGTCCATCAGCTAATAGAGATGACATCAGTGGTCGTACTCGAGCCATCTTTTCGGCAGCTCCCACAACTCACTCCTCCCAGTAGGGTGCCTCATCTAGTACCTGTGGAGGATAATTCTAGGGGTGTTTTTATGCACTCTCATCATGACAGTATCAGGAAAGCTCGCCAAATGTAGTCACAAGTATGTTATGAGCTTTTCATGTTGATTTTTGTATGTCATTAGGCCCAGGAACTATAGCGTAAGGCATATGATTCCTTCAACTATCTTATTATAAGTTTTACACAGTGTATTGTATTGAATAGTTAGAGAATTGGATGAATGGAGGGATAAGACAGAAGAAGTATGAAGCCTTCGAAGGTAGCCTTAGAGTCCAATGAGTAGTCAAGAGGAAGTGATTTCTTTATCTAGCTTTAAGGAGTGGTCCAGAACCTTAGGATGATGAATTTAAGCTAAGGGGTAGATGATAAGGTGAAGGATTAGTCTAGTCTTGAGTTTCAAGTGTGGAAGTTCCAGGAACAGTAACTATGGGAGATCAAACCACAATTATTCAGGTATTTTCCTGTACTTTAGTTAACATGGTACTCTACTCATGCCGTGTGAACATGTTATGAATAGTTCTAAATTTCGTATTCTCCTTACTTGTGTCCATATTTAGGCTCCTAGAATGAGAATCAACTGCTTCATATAGTGATCTAGTCTTACTCTGTGATTCCATAAATCTCAGCTTCATGTCATGAAACTTATTACGTATGAAGACTCATGTCTCACAGTATGGAAAACTCTTTGCACTATGTCCTTAGGATTCGATTTAGAAACTCATAAAATCATGTTGCATCATGTATATGGTCAGTTTAATTATCTTGAATTATTCGTGCTTATGATTTCCTTAGTCTAAATCTTATGTATGCTCACCGTGTTAGAGATGATGCTTACATTATGTATATTCGGGGTGACTTCGTATTCATTCCTTAAATGCCCTGTAGGTGGAAGCTCATGAAGTACTGGTTATTAGCTAGGCCAAAAAGATAGGAAGTTCTTGGGTAGTATTAACTTTAGAGGAGCCGCGGATTATAGTGATATGCTTGGATGATGTTGTGGTGTATCAGTGAATCATTATGTTGTGTGACCAGGGACTTCTGGATTAGAAGTTGAGGTCAATCAATTGTCATGATAAGGAGAAGTAGTGTTCCTAGGAGATAACTTTATATTGCAAGAGGTCTCTTCGAGTTAGGCCTGAAAGTGGAGGTTTTCTCCCAAGGGGGAGATGGTGAACTCTGATATCAGGGTCGTTAGTATGTTTTGAATGTGGATGACTTTAGAAGGCAGATATTGAGATAGGCTCATAACTCTCGGTATTCTATCCATCTAGGTGCCATCAAGAAGTCTATTGGTGGAATGACATGAAAAGGACATAGTAGAATTTGTGGCTAACTATCCTAATAATCAATAGCTGAAGGTTGAGTATCAACGAATGACAGGTATGCTTCAAGATATCAGTAATCTTACATAGAAGTGGGAAGAGATCAATTTGGACTTCATTATGGGGTGGCCTTGTACACGCTGACAGTATGACTCTATATGGATAATTTTAGACAGGTTGAACAAATCAAAATATTTTTTTACCAGTCAAAACAATAGATTAAGCTAAGGACTCTGCTACACTTTAAATTCAGAAGTTAGTTCAGTTGCATGGTGTACCATCTTTTATCATCTCAGATAGGGGTACTCAATTTACCTCTCAGTTTTGGAGGTCATTTCAAAGGGGTCTTGGTACTCAAGGAAATCTTAGTATAACTTTTTACCCACAGAAAGATACAGGCCGAAAAGAGCATTTGGAGTTTGAGGACATATCGAAAACTTGCATGATTGATTTCAAAGGAATTAGCATCAATGCATCCAGTTTTCCATGTGTCCTTATTGAAAAAGTGCATTGGACATCCCTCTCTAGTTATTCCTGTAGAGAGCGTTAGTGTGAAGGATAGCCTTACTTATGAGGAGGTTCAGGTGAGATGCTTGATCATCAAGTTCGGAAGTTGAGGAACATGGAGGTAGCTTTAGTAAATATTTTATGGAGAAATTAGCTAGTTGATAGAGCTACGGGGGAAGCTGAAGTAGATATGATGGCTAGATACCCACATCATTTCTCTTCCAGCTCAATTCCATCATGAGGTACTAGTTTCTTCCATAGTACTCTATTTAGTTTCCTGTCATGCTCATATCTGTCAATTGTTTTCATATTCTAGCATGCATATATGTTTCATGAATTCAGTTCAGTCATGTATCTTAGTCCAGAGTCAGTCACTCCATTAGTTTTTAGTGTAGCTATTCAGTTTTGGGATGCAGTTCCTTCCCTATCCTTTCAATATGCTTAATATATATTCGAAGATGAACATTCCCAAGGGGGAGATAATGTAACACCCCAAAAGTCGCTAAAATCAGATCCTAGGACTGAAACAAAAAAATAGGAAAACCTGCACCAGGTCATCGAACGAGTCATTGAGTGACCCGTTAAGTCACTTGATGGGTCCTTAAATGACCCATTAAGTACAACAAGTTGGTGAAAAGTTGAGGTTTTCAGAGTCATGACAAGTGGTTAAGTGATCCGTTAAGTGTCGTGACAAATTGTTAAGTGCAG
The DNA here is from genome assembly GCA_018107945.1 of Datura stramonium. NCBI lineage: Eukaryota > Viridiplantae > Streptophyta > Magnoliopsida > Solanales > Solanaceae > Datura > Datura stramonium. The sequence continues at coordinate 165,570 of JACEIK010002018.1, read as the reverse complement.
GCATCAAGAAAAGATCGAAAAGTTGGAAGTCCTTGCCAGTGGTAACGAGTGGTCTTATAGACCTGTTATTGTGGATTAACATATCATGGAGTGATCTATTAATTCTGGTAGAGTTTATTTTTCAGCCGAGTCATTAAGGGCATTTTCGTAATTCCAATATTTCTAACTCCTAAAGTACATTACTTTAAGCCTCCTGAAGAGTGTATTAAGGAGTTTCCTTCTCTTGAAATCCTCATTCTCTTCGACACATATAGAATCGAAGATCCAAGTCCCTCAAGTCCTCAACTACGTGCCATGTAGATATATTCATGTTTGGGCCTCACAAAGAGTGTTTCCCTCACTCGACAGGGTTCACGAGTGATATCACTCCTTTATCGTTTGTTGCCCTGAAAAGGCTTAGCACGACCCTGCCTTCTTGAGAGAGATAGTTGGGGCATCATGCGCTCATTCATGATGGTGCCGTTTACGAGAATCTCTCATTGTTCCTCATGTTTAAGTTATTCATGTTTTCGGATTTAAGATATCATGTTTTATAGCGTATTTGACCCATTGATCAGTTTTACAAGTTTTACTTTGAATTTCAAGAATGATAAAATATATGATATGACATTCAAAACTTTAGGTCCTTATGTTTGTGACACCCCAAAAGTCCCTAAGATCAGACTCGATGGTTTAAACAGAGAAATTAGAAAAATCTACACTAGGTCACAAGACGAGTCATCCAGTGACCCGACAAGTGACCTAGTAGGTGGTGCCAAGTTGAAGAAAATGTTACTTTTTGAAAGTCATGATGGATGGGTGTAACACCCAAGAAGTTTCTAAGAACAGACCCTAGACTTAAGGAAAGAATTAAGAAGGAAAGTGGAAATTTCTCCTCAGAGCGAGTCATGGTACGACCCGTTAGATGACCCAACGAGTCCTGGTGCCACTCGTGGCAAGCAGTCAAAGGTGCATGTGTGGCTCAGTGACAACGGATGACCTGACGAGTTGTTAGGCAGGCAATGACTCGTTACGTTGATCATTAGAAGAATGCCAGAATTTAAAGGGGTCCCGAGGTAGTGGTGACAATGAGAGGACAGGACAAGTTATTGTATCAAGTAATGAGTCATCATGTCGGTCGTGGGATGAAGAGTAGGATTATTTGCTTCAATGGTAACAGAAGGAGCAATGAGTCGTTAAGTCAACTAACGACTCATGAAGTCAGTCGTCGTCCATTCGGGAATTTATAAGAGATTTTCCAGAAGTGATCACGAGTGGGACTTTACAAGTCATCCTTTTCCCCACGACCCGTGAAGTCCCTCATGAGGACTGACAGCATGACTTTTCATGCAAATTTCCAAGGATATTTTCATAAAATCATATGCTTCTAACTCCTAAATTACGCTGTTTCGAGTATCAGATGGGTTGTTAATAAGGGTTCCTCCTGGCCTAAGTCCCTAATTATCCAAAAATCATCGATAGAGTTTTCTTCTTCTTCTTCTCTCAAGATCAAGAGCATCTAGGGTTTCTCATCAAGGGCTGCAAGTTCCTAGATCAGTAAGGGAGTATTTTAATTAGGTATGTCGGAATTCAACAAGGATCTCCTTTCATCCTTATGTCCCAATTTTTATACTCAAACCCTAATCCCTAGATTTCTAGAAAAGCATGTTCTAGGGTTTCAATTTATGGATAATTTCTTCCATGGCTTCAATGAATTCTAAGACCCATCATTATTAATAGCCATGTATACCTATGAAATTACTTTCTAGTTCTCGATTTATGCTTATGATTTACAGATAGCATGATTGTAGTATTTTCACCATGATTTAGCATATATTTTGAAATGGGGTTCATTAAATATTCACATGCTCTTACCATGAACTAATTATATATGTTCAAAGAATGAGCCGATCATATGGGTTTCCATAAATCTAAAATATATGATTTAATAGATGTGTTGAGGTATGATTAGAACATGTGGGATTGGGTGTGTTTGAAACATGTACATGCCTTCACTTTGATTCAAGTATTTTCTAAAGTATTACCTCAACCTATAGATCTTGCATGAATCTAACATACACGTTATATACTACTAACTCGGGATTTGAATTTTGTGGATGTGTGTAAAGTATGATATGATCCTATAGATGGTTCATGGATATAGAATGTATGATTGAAACTCTAATTTTGGGACTATGAAGATATGAATTGTGATGATAAAGCATGATGATGATCTTTCAGACCTATAGGCTTGTTGATAGTAGAAAGTAGCCTTGATCAAACTATAAATGAATTCAGTATGATGTAATTAGTTGAACGTTCATGTCTCTGAATAGCTGATGTAACGTAGACTAGATAAATGACGTCAGAATAATGTCCTCAATTTTCTCGAATATTCGGGACTCTTATTAGCAGAGAATGTTTCCCTTAGTAAGTCAGGGACTCTCCATAGCCGAGAATGTTCCCCTTAGTCAGTCAAGGACTCTCATTAGCAGAGAATGTTTCCCTTAGTCAGTCAAGGACTCTCTATAGCCGAGAATATATTCGTTAGTCAGTCAGGGATTCTCATTAGTAGGGAATATTTCCTTTAGTCAGTTAGAGACTCTCCATAGCCGAGAATGTTACCCTTAGTAAATTAGGGACTCTCAATAGCAGAGAATGTCTCCTTTAAACTACGACACCAGTTCAACTCAGCTCCATATAGTTTATGACTCTATTTTAAATCAGTATTAGCAAAATTCAGTCTCAGTTATCAGCACATAGTCAGTATAGTATATGACGTCAGTTACAATTTCAGTATTTAGCATATGTACAATACATGACCCTTATGCATCAGTTTCATTAAACTTCAGCAAATGTTTTCAAATAAAAGCTTCATGTCAATATATATGTATCTCAGACAAAGTTGTTGTATTCCAGTTCAATTATATGTCAATGTATTTAGTTTACTTCCTTCTTGTATACCTGTATGTTTAGTTAACTTATGTTTCCCGCATACTCAGTACATTCTATATACTGACTGCATACTTTATGTGCTATATCATGTCATGATATAGATTCAGTTTTTCAGACTTAGCCACATGGTTAAATACGCTCCACTCTCATCTCAGCTGCTTGTGGTGATTCCTCATCTCTGGAGGATGTGATCTACGTTTCTATTTCATTTACATTTCAGTATTATGACTTTATTATTTAGCTAGGGGCTTGTCCTAGAAACTCATCAATGTTGTAGAGGCTTTCAGACTTGTATAAATAGATTTAGCTTTGTATCAGGGTTTTATGTCACGCCCTACCTTTGGAGGCATGAATGGCACCTGGCACCATACTGCGATATGAATTTACCTGATTGGGCTTATGCACTCCTGGTGCATGCCTGCAACGCAATTCAAGAAAACAATGATCTATATCTCAACTGTAAACACAACCTCTGGCCAATAAGGCCACATAGGCACCTGTAAAATAAAACCTAACCAACCACGAAAAAATAAGGGGATCCTATGTGGGCCGAAAAGACAACCATGATGTCTAGTTATAACAGAATGAAAATAGGCAACCATAACTATGCTATAGCCGACAAGGCTGCTAACTAAAAGCTAAACTAGGCCCCACACGGCCATCACGTAAAATTAAACATACATAAGCCCCACATGGCCAAAAACAAATCCAACAAGAGAGAATATGTAGCCTGCAAGCCTCTAGGAGTGGAATAATGGTCGGGATAGAGCCCATACCTACCTATAAATTGTATACAAAAGAACAAACCTTCTAACTATCAACTTTAGAGAAAAGGAGCTAACTGGACTACTGACATTGGCTGATCACTAAGGAGGTCTTGAACCGCATCTATCCGCACCTGCAGGCAAGTAATGCATTTCCCAAAGATGGACGTCAGTAAAATATGTACTGAATATGTAAGGCAACAATGTAAACGACTGAATAATGCTGATAATAAATTGAAAATGATCCAAAAGGAGGGATAAGAGATACAACCTGAATTTCCTTACAACCTGTTGTATAACTAACAGTAAGTAATACAAACAAGAACCTTACCTGGCCCCCATAATCCTAGAAGGTACAACCAGCACAGTATAACCTGCCTAGGGCCCCTATAAACCTTGGCGAGCACACTCCAATCTATATACCCCTAACATGGTCAATGTGAGACAACAGGTAACTATAGCCAACCTACCTGGCCCCTAGGTCTGCAACTAAGCCCGCTGGGCTCCAGTAGTTATGTCTAAGCCTAGAGGTCTCCTGTAATTGCACCCTGGGCATACAAGGCTTGACTAGGGTAAGTGATGCCGATACAACATAAAAATAGAATTTCATTCATGGATGGACTATAATATTTCCCTTGGGCCGGAATATAATCCCTTGGGACAAAATATAGCATCTTGGAGAAATCCATATAGCCCCGACGGCAATGACACAGCAACGGAAGGCTATATAGGGTAGGGTAAATCCCAACCAAAATAGAAAACACTAATCTCAAACTAAAAATAACAACTAATCGCAATATACATTCTTTTGGATTTCTTACAAGGATTTAGGTCATATTACAATATGATAGGAATAACTTGCCGAAGGAATTCACCTTAACATACCTCGAATGCGAACTTTGGTTTAACTGGAGAGCTTTAATCTGTAATCGGCGGTTCCACCTAACTGCAGCCCTTATGCTAAGAGAATAGGACTAATTTCAATACTAAAATTTTCAAATAATGACATCTTTTAATAATAATATTAACTATAATTCAACTCTAAATAACTCGGCGAAAAACTCACAATTTCTCAAGAGTTTAGAAGGTAGAAATGCTTATCTAATGCCTGTGGCTGTTTAGGATTCAATTTGGAGTAATCCTGAAAACTATTATTCGGCTTTGGGTTCCAGTATACCGGGTGAATATTAAAGAAATAACTCCTTAGGAATGCTTACCGTAAGCCTAGAACTTATTATTCAAAGTTAATTTGCATTTGGACAGTGTTTGATAGCATATTTTGATGAAAATTAGAAGAAATACGTGTGCCTTCTCTGTTCTTGGTCGAGTGAGTGTGATGAATGATTTTAAATTAAACAAGGATGACTTATATAGGCATAGGTCAGTGGCATGGGTGGCGCCCAGCGCAGGCCAACACGCCAAGAGGCCGACTCCCCGCGTTGGCAATTGCGCCAAGATGTCGGCGTCTCGCGCTGACATCGCGCAGGCAAGCTGGCGCGCCGCACAGGCCCTCGCTTCCTAGCCTCACCCGAACCTACTAATTCCCTCGACTGCATTCTCGCTCATCCTACTTCTAAGGCTTTTCCCGCACACATCAAGCTCTCATCACCCATCACAAGCCCACAAGCACGCAAACTAACTGCTAAATCTTAAGAGGTGTAACATCATCCCCCCTTAGGAACATTCATCCTCAAATGTCATCTTAAAGATTAAGGGAGTTAACTCTTTTAACTAATACTTAGAAAAACTTCAGCAGAGATTCCTCTGTATTGTGGACTCTCCAGAAACCTGAAATGGAGAAAAACCTAGCTTAGGCGTCTCAAAGGATGCTATAAATGGTTATTCCACAACAAAGAGGTAACGAACTAAACAATACTAATACTATAAGCAAGTAAATAACAACTGAACAACAACCTCACCTCACTGCATATTCTGGGTCAATCCTGGAATAAGTTGGAGGATACCTAGACTTTATGTCGTCCTCAACTTCCTAAGTCATCTCTTCTTTATTTCTGTTCCTCCACAGAACATTGACGGAGTCCATGTCTTTAGTCTTTCACCTATGAACTTTTAAATCTAGTATAGAAACTGGAACCTCTTCGTAGGCTAACTCCTTAGTTACTTGAACGTCCCTAACTGGAACAACCCGGGACAGGTCCCTTATGCATTTTCATAACATGGACATGTAGAAGACTGGATGAACAAATTCCAGCTCTGGAGGCAATTCTAGCTCATATGCTACTCGGCTTATCCTTCGAAGGATTCGATACAGGCCAATGAACCTTTGGCTAAGCTTGCCCTTCTTACAAAATCCCATTACGCCCTTTATTGGCGAAACATTGAGAAATACCCAATAACAAACATTGAATTCAAGTCTTGAAACCGCACATCAAAATAGGACTTCTGAAGACTTTGGGCTGTCAACAAGCATTCCCTAATGAGTTTTACTTTCTCTTTTGATATGTGGATCATATCCAGTCCTATTAACCCTGACTCCCATACTTCGAACCATCCGCTGGGGGACCTACATATTCGCCCATACAAGTCCTCATAAGAGACTATCTGGAAAACAGAATGATAATTGTTATTGTATGCAAATTCAAGAAGGGGTAGATGCTCATCCTAACTTCCTCAAAAGTCTAGCACACACGCTTGTAACATATTATCAAGTGCATAGATACGCATCCCAACTTCCTCCAATGTCTAGCACACATACACGTAACATATCTTCAAGTGTCTAAATGGTGCGCTCTCCTTGACCGTCTATCCAAGGGTGGAAAGCTGTACTCAGGTTAACCTGTGTCCCTAAGCCTTTCTAAAATGAATGCCAGAATGTAGCTGTAAATTGTGCTCCTCTATATGAAATAATAGATGTAGGAACACCATGTAAGCGGACTACCTCCTTGATATACAACTCAGCATAGTCTTCGGCTAAGAAGTAGTCTTGACTGGAAACAAATGAGCTGACTTCACTAGTCTATCAAGAATAAAGCAAATACAATCGTATTTACACCTGTGCGAGGTAATCATGTCACAAAGTCCATGTTAATTTCTTCCTATTTTCACATAGGCACCACTATCTCCTGCGTTAATCCGTTAGGTTTTTAATGTTCAGCCTTTACTTGTTGGCAATTAGGACACTGTGCTACAAATTTAGCTACAACCTTTTTCATTCCAGGCCACCAATATATCTCCTTTATGTCATGCTACATCTTCTTGAACCTGGATGGAGAGAGTAACAAGAATAATGAATCTCTGTCATGATCTGCTGGCGAAGCCCTGCTATATCCGGAACGCAGAGGCAACCTCTGAATCTCAAGACCCTGTCTTGGTCTACTCGAAGGTTGTTAATTTACCTCGCTGAACCTTATATCTATGTTGCGCTAGGCTAAGGTCCTCATACTGCCATTCTTTCACCTCTATAACCAGGGATGATATTGTTGTATTCCGAATCACAGTCCCATTATCTTCTGATAATATTATCCAGACGATTAAGCTGGCTAACCGGTGCAGTTCTCTAGCCATTTCCTGCTATTCCAACCTCATGTGTGTCAAACTCCCCATGGAACTACCTCTAAGGGCATCTGCTACAATATTAGCCTTACCTGGGTGGTACAAAATATTCACATCATAGTCTTTCAGTAATTCTAGCCAATGATGCTGCAACAAATTCAATTCCTTCTGCATGAAGACGTACTGGAGGCTCTTATGATCAATAAATATATCCACGTGCACCCCATGCAAGTAATGTCTCCATATTCACCAATCATGAACATTGCAGCTAAATCCAGATCATGGGTGGGATAGTTCTTTTCATTCTTCTTGAGCTGCCTTGAAGCATATGTAATTACCTTACCGTGCTGCATCAGGACGCATACTTGCCCAACGCCTAAAGCGTCACAGTATACAACATAACCCTCTGAACCTTGTAGCGAAGTCAACACTAATGCCGACGTCAATCTGTTTTTCAACTCTTTATAACTTTGTTCATAGGCCTCAGTCGAGTGGAACTTGGCTACTTTCTGCGTTAATTTTTTCGAAGGCGTTTATAAGGTAAAAAATTCTCCCACAAACCTTCTTTAATACCCGTCTAACCCAAAGAAACTACGAACCTCAGTTGGAGTTGTAGGTCTAGTCCATGACTTTACTGCCTCAATTTTCTATGAATCAACCTGAATACCAATCTCTGATACAAAATGGCCTAGGAAAGCTATGGAATTCAGCCATAACTCACATTTAGAAAAATTTTCATATAATTGGCAGTTTCTAAGGATTTAGAGTATTATTATCAAATGTTCTCTGTGTTTCTCTTCTGAATGGGAATACACCAGAATATCATCGATGAACACTATCATAAACAGATCTAAATATGGCCTGAAGATGTTGTTCATCACATCCATGAATACTGTCGGGGCATTTGTCAATCCGAAGGACATAACAAAAAATTAAAAATGATCATACCTGGTCCTGAAAGCTATCTTTGGGATATCTTTCTCCTAAACTCGCACTTGATGATATCCTTACCTTAAGTCGATCTTGGAAACATATTTCTCTCCTTGAAACTAATCAAACAAGTCATCTATCCTAGGAAGAGGATATTTATTCTTAATAGTAACCTTCTTCAACTGTCGATAATCTATGCACATGCGGAGGGAGCCATCTTTCTTTCTTACAAACAAAACTGGCGCACCCCATGGTGAAGTAATTGGCCTGATAAAGCCCTTGTTTAACAAGTCTTTCAACTGTTATTTCAATTCTTTCAATTTAGCAGGAGCCATTCGATATGGTGGAATGGATATGGGCTGAGACTGTGGTAACAAATCAATAGAGAAATCTATTTCCAATTCTGGGGGAATACCAAAAAGTTTGTTTGGAAATACATCTGGAAACTTGTCATGACTTGAACATCTGAAACTTGTCATCTCTGATGTTTCTCGTCGGGTCCTTGCTATGATTAATACCATGCTGATACGACTTGTGCAATCATTTCATGCCCTGAGCCTTCCAAGTGTCCAATTCTCTCAATGGTGTGATGGTATTGGTTGTGATTTCCCCCTTAGTAGTCTTGGCTGCATCAGTGACCTCTTTATGAATTTGGGCTGACTGTGGCTCACTGGAAGGGTGCCTTCCACTCATAGGCTCAAGAGGCACAACAATTAAGCTATCAGCTCCTCTAACTCTCTCTTGCAGCTCAGACATGTGTTGGTCATGAGTTTGCTGGCTAGCTGAAGTCGCTCGTTTGCACTCCTTCTTCTCTCTCTTCTTCCTCTTCCAGGAGGTCTCCTCATCAACTACTTCGGATGACATCCTTTATTCTCTATCTCCACCAGCACATGAGTCTAGAATCTCCCGAAATCTACCTCTTCCTTAGGCTCATCCTTAAATAATGAAATGGGGGGGGGGCTGGTAATATGGTCGACTGTCGAGATGACTACTCGGCGACCTAACTCCTAATCGATCTCAGCTTATCTCGCTAACCCCTCATGTTTGATAGCTCTTCTTACTTCTCATTGAGCCAAAGCTCAAAACTATTGAGCCTGGCATGTAAAGCTCTAGCAACCTGATCAATCTTGGCCCTCACTCATGGCTTTACCTAATCCATCATTACATTCACCTTTTTCTCTGTCAAGGTCTGCCTCTTGTCCATCTTCTGTAAGAAATCCTGTGGTACTAAGACATAGCCAGCTGGGACCTAGCCTGAAGTGGTTTGTGGAGGAGCAGATGAAGTGCTATGGGTAGCTTCTGTATGGCTGGCCTCAGTGGCCAGCATCTCACTCTGCTCACCTGATGTGGGGGCATCCACATGCTTGCCCCCTGCTATTTGTGGTGTCATGACCTTTGCTTGTGCTCTAACTCTACCTAGCGGGTTCATCTCATCACATATAAGTCGGATATCTACAGTCCATGTGCCTCCCACTCTTGTGTCTATTTGTGTTATGATCCGAACACCTGACTCCATACATAACCTGCACATGACTCTTGGGAATGGGATCATAGTTCTCAATGCTAGGGCTCGATCTCGGATATCTTATGGTATGATCCATGGGATGTTGGTCGCATATTTTGACATGATATTTGCCCCAAACCTACTCTGTCGGTGCTCAATATGTTTTCATTAGTCATAGGTGCCAACTTATGGTGAACTAGGGTCCAACAGGCCTTTAAAATAAAATTAAGTGAGGCTTTTGTGACCTATTATCCACTAGTAACCTAATTGGCATCCACCTTCTTCTCAGCTATCACCCTAGCTAACCACCTCATATGCCTCTACCTTTCCTCCACACTTAACTGCTTGACCCTTTTCAAGGCCTCAATGTAGTGATCAAACTCTGCGGTGGAGGCTTGGGCCTATAATATTTGGCCCGTATAACGTTCGGGCAATGGCCAACTTTGAGATATCCACAATCCACCCCCGAACTGTAACATTCTTCCAGTCTAGGCTGCTCCTTCACCTTCTGCCTAGCTGGAGTCCGATGCACCTCTTCACAGAGTAGTTGGTATAGAACTCCCTTACCATGTCAGCACTAAAGTAGTTAGAGGTCCTTGCAATCCAACTAAAATCATACAGGTCACAGTCACTTCATCTCCTCAACCTCATTCAGTGCACAAATCAAGATCCACGGCTCCTCTAAAATTCTTCACCTAGGGTATACTTTGAAGTAAGGGTGAGGGCCTACTCAAAGATCTCCCATGAACCTGGCATACATGACCTTATTTTACGACTCTTAGAAGGTGGGGTTTGCTCATTATCCTCCTCCTGCGCCTCCTACTCAAATTTGTCCTCGCCTGAACCCTTTCCATATTGGGCCACAATTGACCTCTCCTTTGCATTCGAGCCATTACTAGACTCATGTGATTGGGTATCATCTCCCTTCTCAGATTATGGAGCATCTGCCGGAGTAGCTGACGTAGCTAGGGCCTGAGCCTTGTCCAGTGCCCTAGTGGTGTGGGGTTCATTATTATCATCTTTGTACTCCTCTATTGAACCATTAGGCCAGTTTCCTCCTGCTCAAATGTAAAGGCATCATCCCTTAGGCCCCTTTGAGCTACTATCTTATCTCTAGGCCTCTTGTCCTTGCAATATTATTTTCTTGTCGTTGTGTCCCATTATACCTGTGCAAGAGGAATTAGTATACATGATATCATAGAATGAACGTAAGAAAGAGTGACTATTGTATCCTACTATGGTTGATCAGTACGAGTCGTACCAAGGTGGTACGATCTGTATTGAGTCTCGTAGTACCTCTTTTGCACAATCATGATTCATTGGTATGACTCGTTTCAGGTTAGTACAATTCATACTAAAGGTCATAGTATGAACTTTTGAGAATGTGACTATTTGTAATTTTGGTATGACTACATATCACAATTCCTAATGGGGTCCTAAAAGGCGTACCGTAGGTCGTAATTTTTATTCTGAAGTTGAACCTTTTTGTTTTTATAGTACAACCACTTGGTACGACTCATGGTGGGATATAATGGTTCGTACCGAGTTTTGTACCATGATTTTCAAATTTAATGATCTTTGACAGTCCTAATGAATAATCCAATAAGTCATAGTTCAAAACTGTCACGACCCCAGCTGAGATCATGGATCAATACATGGAACCTAGAACCGTAAATGGCTCTAAGTCAAACCATGGCATGAACATGATAACTAAATATCATTATAAACAAAGTTGATAATGAAATTCTGAAATAGCGGAAGTCCGAATAACAAAACGTCTATCTAATGGTAACGTCATAACACTGAATCTGAAGCTGAAAATACAATTTTATGTCTGAAAAGCCTCTAACATACTGACGAGCTAAAGAGACAACACTCCAACTAGCTCATTAGAAGTATGAAACTGAAAATAATATAACTCAAATAACTAAATGTCCTAAAAGGATGAGGATTCACCAATAATAACACTGGGATAAAGTCGGGAGACTGGCACCCTAGATCGAGACACATAACCTAGAACCATAAATGGCTTCAAATCAACCCATGGCATGAACATGATACCGAAACATCATTATAAACAAAGATGATAATGAAATTCTGAAATAGCAAAATTTTGAATGACAAAATGTCTATCCAACGGTAACATCATAACACTGAATCTGAAGCTAAAAATATAAGTCTATGTTTTAAAAACCTCTAACATACTTACGAGCTAATGGGATAATAGCCCAACTAGATCGTTAGAAGTATGAAATTGAAAATAACATAACTCAACTAACTGAAGGTCCTCAAAGAATGAGGAGTCACCAACAATGGCACTGAGATAAACTCGGGAGACTAGCTTATGGCGGGACTGAGTCTGAACATCCGAACCTGTATCATAAAATGATACAACATAGAGTATGTAATATCCAAAAAGTCCCTTAGATAAGACCTAAGGGTTCAATCTAAGAAAATAGGAAAATGTAGCTTGGGCCATAGGATGAGTCATCCAGTGACCCGTATGAGGACTTCACGAGTCGTTAAGTGAATTGTGAAATGAAGGGAGGATTGACATCAATTAGTGGTCTTGGGGTGACCACAAGAGATATCCATGAGTCATGAAGACACTCCACAACTTGTTGGGTTGGTCGTGGCAAAAAGACAACTAGGTCATTTAAAATTTACCAGTGTACTTCACGATTTGGTCATCACGAGTCATTACGTACACCACGAGTCATAGTGGCCCTCTTGGTGACTAGCAGTGAGCAACTTCCCTATTTTTTAGTAAGGGTGTTTTCGTAATTTTTAAGCCCCTAGGTCCTAAACTACGTCGTTTTAAGCTTGTAAGAAGGGTCTTAGGAGTGCTTAACCTATTCTAAGCCTTCCCATTCCATGCATGCAAGATTAAGGAGTTCATTAGAATCAAGCTTGAGGATTCCTAAGGTTCTTCCTCAATGCACTTAGGTTTTTAATGTAGTTTGTGAAATCAAAGTAGCCAGGTATGTATGGTTTGGAAGTGGAGTATTTCTTCACTCTCATGCCCAAATCCTCTTCTAAATTCATGAAATTTAAGGTTGATGATTCCATGGGGTTCCAACCCGATATGTGAAAATTCTCTATATATCTATTATGAGTCAATTCTATTCATGTTTCTAAGTTGTTTTATGGTTCATGAGAATGTTTTGTAATCATTTCAATTACAAATTTTGATTTCCAATTTTTAAAAATAAGATGCCCAAATATGTAATTTCATGAAGAGTTGAGATTATGATCTATGTTTTCAAGTATGATGAAATGTCTATGGTGGGGATATGATTTCGAATAACCCATGTCCATATCCATGATTTTTTCTATCAAGTCTATTTCAATGCATGTTTAGCTTTGGGCAAGCCCATATGATCATGTATTTTTCATAATTTAATTCAACTTCATGATATCAGCTTTCCACATGATTTTTGAGTATAGACTCCCACTTTTTTAACCTTGTGGTATGGTTTGAGCCAAGGCTCCTCAAGTTATGTTTTCAGATAAAGCATTTATTGTTATGGTTCAGCTTCATTGAAAGACAATAGTTCAGCTTCATTGAAAAATGATGGAGAGAAAATGCATATTTTTGGGAGTAGTGTCTAGCACCCAGTAAGCTATGGGTTCGGTTAAACCTATGCCTTAGAACTACGTGCCAATGTAGGTATCTTCAGATTCTTTTGGACCCCCTTGTGAGCTTTCCCTACCCCCGTTTAATACCCCGGAAGTGCGTAGGAGTAGTCCCAGAAGTGTAAAGTTAAAAAGTGCAAAAAATTGGGAAAAATGTCTCCGAACGGGCCAAGGTACGACTCATGGTGCCATACCACGGGTCGTTATAATGAGTCATGGTGTGGTTCAAGATGGGTGACAGGGCAAACCACGGGAGACATGATGACTCGTTGTGGGAAACAATGAGTCATCATTAGCAGTCGTGGAAAGGATCTGGGTTCATCAAGTGGCATACAACGGGTGTCCCAAAGACCCGTTAGAAGAGACCACGAGTCATTGGAAATGATCATTGGTTGAGATTAAATTTTTCCAGTGGACTCGACGGGGGGAAACAATGACTCGTTGTTTGTAATGATGGGTCGTCGTATGACTCGTTAGAATATGAGATGCCCAAGTTCAGGGGACTAACCATGGGCGATGTAACGAGTCGTGGGTTGAAGGTACGGGTCGCACTGACGATCTTTTGTTTGGTCCCGAGAATGGGTCATTAGCAGTTCATTCCAGGAGAGAAAAGACGGGCTGTTGATGGTTCCAATGACCCGTTGGTACAACTTGTGGGTTCCATCCGGCCAACTTTCAAGGCAGGTTCATTAAGGGTATTTTCGACTTTTCCACAATATAAGGCCCTAAACTACGTCCTTTTGTCTTGGGAAAGCTTGGTTTTTAAGAAATTAAACATTTCAAAACTCTCATTCATGCATGCAAGGATTTTGACAAGTGATCTAAGGGAGATTTCATGATTTTCACCTCAATTCTTTTAATTTATTCTTGGGATTTTAAGAAGGGTTAGAAGTTGATAATCCCAGTTATGTAAGGTCTTCAATGGGTGGATTCTTCCACAACCATGTTCCTACTCTATTATTTTACTCAAAATTTATTAAAAACTCATGGGTTTTGTATTTGATTTGTATAAAATTTGATGACTTAATTATGGGTCTTGTAATTTTGAAATATTATCATTATCTTCTAATTTTGATCATCTTTTGAGATTTAAATTGATTTTAATATTGTGGATTTTGAATTTCTAAACAATTAATCTTGATTATGCATGCCTCATGATGAATCGAATTATGATCCATTGATCCGTTGATGTTTTTGATAAGCCCAATATGTTTATGATTTAAATTATGATTTTATTATATTATCTAGTATAATCTTATGGAGTTCAAGCTATATGCATGATCTAGAAGTATGTATGAATCTTATAACTCATCAATTATGTTTTTTGCCGACCCACGAGCCTAAAATCATGGCTAATTCGTGTTTGTGCAAGCATTTTTACGATTATCATGATTTAAATAGCCCATGAACTCATATATGTATTATTATGAGACTATATATGTTTTGGAAGTAGTATCGAACACCAAGTAGGTTCGGGGCTCACGATTAAACCCAGGATCTCGTGAGCTACGTGCCACCGTAGGTATGTTGGGACCCCTTTCATGCTTTTCCCTGGCCCAAATGGCCCTTTTCATGTGTGTTCATGCCCTTCATGTTTCCTACCCTTGGCAAGGTACGAACACCCTCCCGACTAGGGATACAAGTCAGGCTTCATGTGTGCTCATGTGAGGTATGTCGGTTAAGAGAATCTCCCACTGTTCCTCATGATTTATGCATTTTATGATTTTGGATGTTGGCTCATGTTATGTTAAGTAAAGCTCTTCTATTATGATTATGACTATACTATGCTACGAATGATTTTAAAACCTCGAGTCATATGATATGTTATGATGATTTACGATACGAGCATGCTGTCCTACTTTTATGATCTATTATGAACTTTATTTATGTTTTAAATGTCCGTTTTACTTACCTTACATACTCAATATATTCCA
Source organism: Datura stramonium (assembly GCA_018107945.1). Classification (NCBI taxonomy): domain Eukaryota; kingdom Viridiplantae; phylum Streptophyta; class Magnoliopsida; order Solanales; family Solanaceae; genus Datura; species Datura stramonium. Next base: position 150,355 of record JACEIK010002018.1, on the reverse strand, counting down.
TGTACTGAATGTATACTTTCTATGTTGTATAATTTCATGATACAAGTCCCAATTCTTAGGCTCATCCTCAGTCGTAACTAGTTTCAGCCTTACTCTCAATGCACTTGGTGAGTCCTCATGTTCCGAGGGCTTCATGTTCATACTCTATGTTATTTCATTCAGTTTTCTGGATGTTGGATTAGTTGGGGAGTTGTCCCATCAATCCACCCCTTCATGTTCACAGGCTTGTCAGAATATCCGATGTATTCGCCGTATTATCTAAGTCTAGTACTGTTTTTCTTTATGCTATGTTATAATTACGTTCTTTATGTTAAGTCTTCCGCCAATGTGATTGAATTAGATGTATGCTCATGCCATGGGTCGACTTGGGGTCTCTTGGGGCTCTGTGTCCCGTGTCTACAATCCGGGTGTACATTAGGGTCATGAAAAACTTGGTATTAGAGCCATAGGTTGATGTGTCCTAGGGAGTTTGAAAGCCGAGTTAAGTAGAGTCTTTTTCATGGGTGTGAAGTGCGCCACAGTTATGAGGAAGAGGCTACTAAGCGTTTTAGGAAATGTTCCCTTCTTTCATGATCTATGTCGTGCAATGAACGTCCTTTACTCTTCTAATTCGTGCTATTTGCGTTTGCAGAATCATGCCTCCATGCCGAGTTAATGACAGGAGGAACGGAAATGGTAATGATCATGAGGGTGCCAATGATGGTGAGCATCAGGTAGCTCCACCCGTTAATGAAAAGCATGAACCATAGCCAGTCACCCACGATGAGTTTATGGAGGCGATTCAGATGTTGGCACAGGCTATGAAATCTCAAGTGCAAAATCAGACTATGGCTCACTATACGCAAAATGGGAATGTGGCAGCAGCTAAGATGAGGGACTTCTTGAGGATGAGCCCTCTGGAGTTCACGGGGTCGAAGGTAGACGAGGACCCACATGACTTTATTGAGGAGAATTTGAAGATCACCCAGGTTATGGGGTTGAAAATTGGAGAATGCATTGATTTAACCTCCTTTAAGCTAAAGGGGATAGCACATATATGGTATAAGAAATGGAGGGATTCAAGGGCGCAGGTGTAGGCCCGATAGATTGGGATAAGATTCACACCTGCGTTCATGGATCGGTTCTTTCCTCAAGAGATGGGGGAGCTTAAAGAGGCAACGTTTGTTAATCTAAAGCAGGGTAACATGTCTGTCCAGGAGTATTCCATGGAGTCGCTGGGTTATCTAAATATGCTCCGGAGTTAGTAGCAAATCAGTGGGCTTGAGTGAGCCATTTTTTGCACGGGGTAGCAGAATATTTGGACAAGCATTGCCGGATTGCCATGCTTCACCAGGAGATTCACTTTCCCCGTATTGTATTGCATACGCAGTAGATGGAGTCGGTCTATAGGAGGCAGAGAGAGGCCAAGAGGGCCAGGACCGACAACTTCGGGGTTTCTCAGGTCAGGTCAGGAGGTGGACCACATTAGCAGTCCCAGCACAAGTCTATTGCTCCAGCTCCATCATCGGCTAGCATGCCAACTAGGTTCAAGGGTGACCAGAGGAGAAAGGCTATAGGATCGAGGGATCATGGTAGCATACAGGTGGAGCGCACTTTCCCATCTTGTGCGAGATGTGGCAAAAATCATCCCGGGAGGTGCCTGGTTGGTGCGGAAGCTTGTTTCAGGTGTGGCAAACCTAGACACAGGATTAGAGATTGCCCTATAGCCAGTTCTACCTCTCCAACAACACGACCCCCAGAGCATGGTGCTTACACTAGTTCAGCAAGCGGTCAGCTCCAAAATCGATTTAATGCCCTAGTACCCCGATAGGAGCAGGAGGCGTCGCCAGATATGGTCACGGGTATGTTGCAAGTCATCAATATTGATTCTTATGTCTTGTCTGATCTAGGAGCTACCTTGTCTTTGTGACCCCTTGTTCGTGTCCTTTTGGATGACTACTGTTACACCCCGTAAATTCCCGGCATATAGATGGCCTATTTGCGTGTTGGTTAAGAGTATTTGAAAGCCATACATGCTAGAAAAAGGCCAGGGGAAAGATCGGACAAGCGCCAAGTCGGCGCGTCGCAAGGCAAAATGCGA
>JACEIK010002018.1:109672-119757 GCA_018107945.1 Datura stramonium | reverse complement strand
GTGCCACGGTGTGCAATGCGGGGCTTGGCCAACGTGCCACGGCTCCAACGCGCACCTTCACTGGAATTCCATGTTCCAGGTAATTAGGTCCAACGTGCCAAGGAGGCAACGCGGACCTTCTCTGGAATTTGGCTAACTTTAATCATCCGGGCAGAATGCATCCGCGATGGCAGCGTGACACAGCTCCATCGCGGAGCCCCTTTAATTCCTGCTTTCCTTGGCCTTTTCCCTGCTCTCTTCCGAGTCCATTCCCGATTTCTCCCAACATGCGTCTTAGCTTCCTAAAATTGTATTTTTCCTGCAAAACAACACTAATAATGTTGGTTAGTATAAATTCACATTTTACATGATAATGCACAAATAACGATAGATAAACAAAATGAAATGAAGCATTTGAGTATCACTTGGGCATATAATTCTGCCCAAGATCACCCCTTATATTGCTAGTAGTTTTGGAGTTAGTCCCAAAATTCTATTTAAATTGTTCTCCGTGTCTACTCCGGTCGGTGAATCAGTGGTGGCTAGGTGGGTATGTAGAGGTTGCCCCATCACAGTGTTGAATAAGGTTACCTTCGTAGACTTAGTGGAGTTGTCTATGAATGACTTTGATATCAACTTGGGTACGGATTGGCTGTTTTCATGTTATGCTTTGATTAATTGTAGGACCTATGCGGTAGAATTTCAATTTTCGATGTGTCAGTTTTGGAGTGGAAGGGTAACTAAGTTGTACCAGGCGGTTGGTTTATTTCATATCTGAAGGATAGGAAAATGATCTCTAAGGGTTGCATATACCACCTAGTTAGAGTTAAGGATGTGGAGTCCGAGTCCCCAACTATTCAGTTAGTCCGGTAGTGTATGAATATCCGAAAGTTTTCCCCGATGATTTGCCAGGTGTTCCTCCGGTGAGGGAAATTGATTTCGGTATTGATCTATTGCCTGATACACAGCCTATATCCATTTCTCCTTACAGGATAGCTCTATTCGAGCTAAGGGAGCTAAAGGAATAGTTCGAAAGAAGGATGGATCCCATGGGGTGAACCAGTTCTCTTTGTTCGAAAGAAGGATGGATCCCTTCAGATGTTTATTGATTATCAAAAACATAATAAGGTCACCTTCTAGAACAGGTACCCCTTGTCCAGGATTGATGATTTATTTGACCAGCTCCAGGGTGCCAGGTGATTCTCGAAAATAGATCTCAGATCTGGATATCACCAACTCAGAGTTCGGGAGTGTGATATTCACAAGACAGCCTTCAGAACCCGGTATGGCCACTATGATTTTGTAGTTATGTCTTTTGGACTAACCATAGGAGTTTAAAAGTTAAAACCATAGGAGTTTACAAAAATGACTCTCAAGAAAATTGGAAATTTTCCCAAATCTGACGTCACGACTCACGTAACTAGTTGTCGTCCAATCCCACGACTCGTCATCTCGCCCGTTCAGTACACTGGAAATTCACAAAGTTTACTCATTCTTTGAACCACGACCAATGTAATGAATCGTAACTAGCTCCGACGAGTCGTTTTATCCATTCGTCATGTGCACTGCAAGATAAACTACAATCCTTCAGCTTACTCATCTCACAATTAACATAACGAGTCATTGCTTCCTCTAACGACTCGTCAAGTCCACTCTTTATGTACACTAGAACATCCTTCATGGTCTTAGCTCCTACCTCCCAACGACTGACATGATTAGTCATTCCCTCACCCCATGAGTCATCACATCCTTTTGTCAACTATACTACTTAAGGATTAACTGGGGAACCCTTCCCTCCATCCAATGACGAACCTGACGAGTCGTTGCCAGGAAAGACTACTCATTAGGTCGCCCGTCATCACCTAAGTTAACCATACCTCAAAACTATTTTCTCACGAGGCTAACCACGATCCGTTAGGCTTCCTAACAAGTCGTTGCCCGACTCATTCTGCACAAAACTTTCCCTTTTTTCAGTCTGATTACTTTTCTTAAGCTCGGAATCTGATCTTAAAACATCTGGGGTATTACACATAATTGGACCATTTTACCCTTTTTAAACACGGCCTAACTTGCACAGCACCTGCGTTTCACAGGTTCCCATCCATGAGATGCAAGTTTATCGCAACACTGTCGAGAAGAACTGATAGGGATTCTGTGTTACTCACATGCGTTTTGCAAGTGCTCTTCCAGCTAAAGGGCAGTATACTCTTGCATTTGACCTACATTTTACAAGTGTCATCCTATGTTTCACAGGTTATATTCTCCCAGCTCCATTTTTTTTTTTCAATTCCTTTGCTTTACCTCTTCAATTTCAACACCAGCAAAACCAAAGAAAGGGCATAAAACCTTCCTAAATAAATTGAAGACTAAGCAAAAGTTCATGCTTAAAAGCTTTATGAGTTGGTAAATACCAACTTATCAGATACTCACATACAACATGAACTAACTGAAGAACTGGGTTCTCAAACGTAGAATTGAGAATGTACAAATTCACTCCTCGTAAGGATGGAGTGTAAATAGTCGTTTCCAAAATAAATATACTCGATGAGTGTCGGGGTCGAATCCCACAGGGAATAGTAGTTGATCACACAAGAGCTGTCTATCAAATTGAACTAACTTGTGTCAATGTCTCAAAAATAATAATGTAAAAATTTGGGGAATTGTAACTTTTCAATTGAACTATAAATTCGCAGACAAAAATAGGGACAAAGCATACAAAATACCAAAGAACAAAATACTAGGGTTGTGATATTTAAGGGGTATCATCAAATTGGAATTGCTAATAGCTCCTAGCATTAATCAATAGTATAATTAGTTGTGGATTACGTGGCACCGGACGTTTTTCAACCAGTTAGGTGCCTTATGCTTCGGGTTTTCTCAAGCCCGAAAGTCCTTTTTCACAACAACCACATAAACATGGGTAAGAATAAAACTATTTCTAGATTTGATTCTCAACGGATGTCTGACAATGGGTTTTGGCTATTACTAGCCCAACCCCACGTGATCAACACCCAATTACCCACTAGTGTTTCCTCACCCATATCTAAATTCCTATTTCAAGAAAAAATAGAGCAAGTAAATATAACCCACATTTTCAACTACGGGTATTTAGATTGAAATAAAAGGAAACACTAGAATTATACATATTCAGTAAATAAAAGATCAATTAAACAATACCCAATCCAAATCAAATCCAATTATTCACACACCCCTAACAAGAAATTTAGCTACTCAAGTAAGTAGAAGAAGACATTGCATTAAATAATAATATAATAGTTATTCAACGAAATGAGTAATAAATTTAAAGTAAAAGGTTCTTATCTCCAATGGAGTTTTTTCTACCTTTTCAAAGAAGAAGATGAAGATTTCTCTCTCTGTAATTCAATTCAAATAATATCTCTATTTTCAATTCCATATTCAATATAATGGAATGTTTAGTTCTCATCTTTTCTAGAATGGTACAAAAGTAGGGTACAAAATGATTCTCTTTTTCTAAGGTAGATGCTATTTCCCTTTCCTGATGGTCATCACTTGCGAGTCACCGGCAGTTCGTCGGTGCTGATCCGCGATCTTCTGTTCTATTGCAGTTATTTTCCAGTGAATTTTTGAGCAATCTAGCATTGGAATGGGCGATTCGCTGGTGTGGATCTGCGGTCCGCTGATCGATGATCCTCTTCAGCATAGTGAGCAGTTGTTGTCTCTCCACTACCCAACATTCCTACTTTCCCATATTTCCCTCTATTCCATCTTTCCACATTCCCACCTTTATACCTTCCCACTTCCCACCAACACAATTAACTCTCCATGTTCCTCTCAACTTATCAATCTTCCACCTCTCACCTATAAAACCATTTCCCTCCTTTCACTAACACACTCACTACACTCACATATCCTTTCTCTATTACACATCCCTTGAAGTGCCATTGTTGAGAGTTGTCTAGTTTTTCAAGCTCCAGTGTGCAAGCATTCTGATATTGTGGTAAAAGCTTTCTTTCCCTTGTCATAATTTTCTCAGTGGTTCTTTATTCCTTTAGTCTTAATACTTTGCTTCCCTTTCCTACTGAATTCATGAATATGCTCTATTTTATGAACGGAACGGGGAATATATGTTCTATTTGTGTGAATTTTCAATGGTGAATTTTGAATAACCCAATCGGAATGAAATGCAACATTTTGCCCGATGATAGACCGGGTGACGCCATTCTTAAGGGAAAACTGTCATGGGATTTTGTTTAAATGTAGTAGTGTTAATTCTAACATGCTATGTGTGGGTGTTTGTTAATAGGCGCCTTTAATTTATTTAAATTTATTTGGGGATGATGGGATCCGGCGTTTTGCTGGTCGAGTTTGGTGAATCGCCGATGGAACGCCGGTCCACTCTTAAAAATGGCTTCAAGTCACGGTGTGGATCCTGCATTACATCGATGATTCATGAATCAGGACTGGCGACTCGCCGCTCAATCATCGATACACTAGTAAGTTGCCCAGTTTTCTGTTCCACATCAGTGAGAAAGCGGCGGTCCACGAATTGCTCCTACGACTCGCCGGTGCTTCACAGTGGTGGTTCTTTATATGATGTTTTCTTATCTTTGTTTCTTAGTTAACCCTTAGAATAGTTTTTATTATTTTAGTTACTTCTCGAATAACTATCACTAACATCATCCTTGTAGAAAAATCATGTCTTCATCTAGGAATACAGGAAAGGGAAGCCCCCCCATCTTCTAGTAAGAGCAAGGGCAAATCAAAGGCCGCTCCGCCGCATGCCAACACTAAGGAAGCAATGATCTTTTGCGACCCAAACATGCAAGAGCATTATTTCTTCTATCAAGGCCGATCCATCAATGTGGAGAAGAGGTTTTATTGGCGAGATTGAGGGGTGATCTTCCAAACATCACCGCCCAATTCACAGAATGACAATGGAATGCATTTTCCAATCCTCTCCTACCTTACTACCCCATCTTGGTGATCATATTCTATGCTTCATATTATGTCCGACAAGATAGTATGCAACACAGGGGTAAAGTCGATGACTTTCCATGCCTACCATCGTACATGGATACCACGACTGGTGTTATCCATCTGTTGCATCCCAGTGATTTCTTAAACTTTCAGATTCTAATACCACGACTCAACAGGACGAGTCGTTACCTCAAAGAATGGTCCATTTCATCCTCCCGCTACTTCCTGCCGATGACCTACACCTGGAGCTTCCCACGATTCACACCACAATTCGTGCCTACTTCCAATGAGTTCTGGTTTCCGTCTGTCACCTCGATGGGAGATTTCTCTTGCTCCTTCCCTTGGTTACTTACCACGATCCGTTGTTACTCACAAAAAATGGTCCTACAACTCGTTACATCCTCCTAGACTAAGGACCAACCTCACAACGACTCGTGACATCTAACCACCGGTCATTCCTTGACCCATTACTCCCAGCGTTGAACCTGCAGAACCTCACACAGACACATCTAATGGGTCGTTGGTGGCACCAACAATCTGTGCCATGACCCATTCTCTGAAAATTTCCCAAATTTCTACCACTTTCTATTTTTAAATCCCAAGTCTTGTCTTGGGCACTTCCGAGGTATCACAATATCTCCCCGTTGGGAACATTCATCCTCGAATCCTCGAATGTGGGAAAACGTACAGAAAATAGAGAAATGCAATGATCATACTCAATTACTATTTATACAAGCTAAAAATTGACAAAATGACTAACTCCGATTAAAACTACATGGTTGAACCGAATTCATGAATCATACATACATCCATACACATGAAAGAAACTGGGGCACATGAGATGAATATTAAACTGAATATAGTTTTAGGGCAAGAACTGATACCTCAAGCTAAACTTTAGTCGGTAGAAAATAAATGTGGGTATCTAGCCATCATGTCTGCTTCGTCTTCCCATATAGCTCCCTCAACATGTTGATTCCCCCACAAAACCTTGACTGATGAAACTTTCTTGTTTATTAGAATTCGAACCTGGCAATCAAGTATTTCCACTGAAACCTCTTCATAGCCAAGGCTGTCTTTCACACCGACCTGTCCACCCGGAAAACTAGAGTTTGATCACTCAATCACTTTTTTAATAGCGATACATGGAAAACAGGATGCACGAAAGCTAATTCTGAGGGAAACTACATTTCATATTCCACTGTGCTAACCCATTTCATAATCCAGTAGGGGCCAACATAACGAGGGGTGAGTTTTTATTTCTTTCAAAACCTCATCACTCCCTTCAGGAACACCTAATCATCCACTTCGAACTCAAGTTCTCTCCTTCTCACATCAACATAGAACTTTTGGCAACTTTGAGCTGTTTTTAACTTGTCCTGTATGAGTTAAACTTTCTCCGTGGCCTCATGGATTGAATCTGGTACTGTCATTGCACCTTCACCAACTTCAAACCAGCCAATAGGCGGTCTACATGTCTACCTATAGAGAGCCTCAAACGGAGCCATCTGAATGCTGGAATGATAGTTGTTATTGTACGCAAACTCGATAAGACGCTAATACTCATCCCAACTACCCTTAAAGTCAATCCATATGCTCTCCATATTTCCTTGAGAGTCTGAATTGTCTACTCCGCTTGACCATCCATTTACGGGTGAAATGCTGTGCTGAGCTTAACCTGAGTACCTAGTCCTTTTTTAAACGACCTCCAAAACTGAGAGGTAAACTGAAAACCTCTTCAAATATGGTGGACAAGAGCACTCCATGCAATTCAACCAACACCCGAAAGTATAGTTTAGCATAATCCTTCGCTGAATCAGTGGTTTTGACTTGTAGAAAATGAGCAGCTTTGGTCAATCTGTCTACAACAACCTAAATGGAGTCATATTGTTAGCAAGTACGACGAAAACCTATTATGAAATCCATATTGATTTCTTCCCACTTCCAATTAGGAATGCTAATATCTTTGAGCAAACCTCCGAGTCTTTAGTTCTCAACCTTCACATGCTGACAGTTTGGACACTTAGCCACAAATTCTGCTATGTCCTTCTTTATGCCATTCCACCAATAGACTTCCCGTAGGTCACGGTACATCTTGGTGTCACCTGGGTGTAAAGAATTCATGGATCCATGAGCCTCATGAAACATTCAGTTCCTCAAATCATCAACATCTAAAATGTATAAGCAACCCTAGTATCGAAGCACACCATCTCCCCCTTTGGAGAAGACCTCTACTTTCTGATTCTGAATGACCTCCTTTAACTTTACCAAAATAGGGTCCTCATCTTGTCTATCTTTTATATCAGTCATTGAGGATGATTCTGATCCATTTTGAACTATAACACCGCCATCAGTCGAGTCAACCAAACGAACTCCAAGCCTTGCAAATTGATGCACATCCTTCACCAGCTCCTTCTTTCCCTCATCTACATGGGACATACTTTCCATGGAGAGTCTACTAAGTACATCTGCTACTACATTAGCCTTTCTCAAATGGTAAAGGACACTCATGTCATAATCCTTAAGTAGCTCCAACAACCTTCTTTGCTGAAGATTGAGATCCTTTTGGGTAAACACATATTGTAAACTCTTATGATTCGTAAACACATTTACATGGACCCCTTACAAATAATGTCTCCATATCTTCAAGGAGAATACAACCACGGCCAATTAAAGATCATGGGTTAGGAAATTCTTCTCATAAACTTTTAGCTGTGTGGAGGAAATGCTATAACTTTTTCGTGCTGCAACACCACACACCCAAGTCCAATCCTTGAAGCATCAGAATACACCACAAACCCATCAGTACCCTCGGGTAGGGTCAACACTGGTACTGAGGTGCGTCGACCCTTCAACTCTTGGAAGTTCTTCTCACAAGCCCCCGACAATTGGAACTTTGCCTTCTTCTAGGTCAGTTTAGTCAATGGTGCCGCGATAGATGAAAACCACTCAACAAACCTCCGCTAGTTTCCAGCTAAGCCCAAGAAACCTCTTATATCTAAGGGATTCAGGGGTCTAGGCCGATTCTTCATCGCCTCTATCTTTTGTGAGTCTACCTGCACACCCTCACTAGGAACCACATGGCCTAAGAATGCCACGGAATTCAACCAAAACTCACACTTTCTGAATTTTGCATACAATTAATGATCCTTCAAGGTTTGTAACACCACCCTCAAATGAGCAGCATGCTCCTCCTCACTCCGAGAGATATGAGAATGTCATCTATAAACATAATCACGAACATGTCCAAATATGGATTGAACACCCTGTTTATCATAAAGGCTATAGGAGCATTCATTAGTCCAAAATACATAGCTACAAACTCGTAGTGACCATATAGAGTTCTTAAGGCTGTTTTCAAAATGTCACTCTCCCGAACTCTGAGCTGATGATATACGGACCGGAATTCTATCTTCAAAAAGCAGTTGACACCTTGAAGCTGGTCAAACAAATCATCAATCCTGGGTAGAGGATACCTGTTCTTGATGGTGACTTTGTTCAATTTCCCATAGTCAATGCACATCTGAAGGGACATCCTTCTTCCAGACAAAAAGAACTGGTGCACCCCATGGAGACTTGCTAGGTCTAATGAAACCCTTTTCCAGTAGGTCCTTCAACTGTTTCTTCAACTTTTTAGCTCGAATGGAGCCATTTTGTAGGGAGAAATAGATATAAGTTGCATATCGAGAAGAAGGTCAATACCAAAATCAATCTCCCGCTCGGGAGGAACTCTTGCAAAATCATCTGGAAAGACCTCTAGGAACTCACTACTGGGACTGACTAGATAGTCAGGGCCTCATTCCCAACATCCTTAACCCTAACTAGATGATATACAAAACCCTTAGAGATCATCTTCCTAGCCTTAAGATAATAAACAAAATGACCTAGGCACGGCTTAACTACCTTCCACTCTAAAAATGACTCACCTAGAAAATGAAACTCCACCGCACGGGTTCTACAATTAACAAAAGCATAAAATGCATACGACCAATCCTTGCTGAGAATAATATCAAAGTTAGTCATGGCTAACTCTACTAGGTCTATAGAGTTGACTATCTGCAATAATGTGACCGAGAAACTTTTATACACCCGCCTAGCTACAACTGAATCACCAACGGGAGTAGATACTGAGAATGGTTCTGATAGAATTTCAGGACTGACTCCAAAGCTATTAGCAATATAAGGTGTCACAAAACCCTACATACTTGAGAGACTTGGATACTATCACCCTCTACACTCTTGAACTCAGAAATCATGGATGTGAATGAGCCTAGTATAGATTTTCTCCCATAAAACATTGCATTTTGAGCGTTAAACGATGTAGTTTAGTACCCTAGGACTTAGGAATAACAAAAATACCCTTAATGAATTTCCTGAAAATTCTACACTTTCAGTGAAAACGATCAATCCTACGGGTCGAACATGGATACCACGACTCATGGTATCCGTCCATTGCATCCCCTGTGATTTTTTAACCTTTCAGATTGTAAAACCATGAATCGACAGGATGAGTCGTTACCATAAATAATGGTCCGTTGCATCCTCCCATTACTTCTCCCTGACGACATGCACCTAGACCTTCCTACTAGCAACACCATGACTCATGCCTACTTCAGAAGAGTTGTGTTTCCATCTGTCACCTCGACTGGAGATTTTTCCTACTCCTTCACATGATTACTTACCACGACCTGTTGTTACTCACAATGAATGGTCCCACGACTCGTTACTTCCTCCTAGACTAAGGACCAATTTCATAACGACTCCATCCAACGAATCGTGACACTAATCAAAGGTAATTCGTTGAGCCATTACTCCTAGTGCTGAACCTGCAGAACCTCACCATGGATACATCTAATGGGTTGTTGGTGGCACCAATGATTCATTCCATGACCCGTTCTGTGAAAACTTTCTGAACTTTTTCCACTTTTCATTTTTAAATCCCAGGTCTAGTCTTGGGCACTTATTGGGTATTATGTTCGCGTCCTTTTGGATGACTACACGCAAGTGCACGTCGTCGAACAAGTAGTAAAATGGCTCAAGTAAGCCGAGTATCGATCCCACAGGGACTGGACTAAGGTAACAATCTAATCAAGTGTCAATAAACTTTAACTCTAAAAATGCAGACAACAGTGTACAGAAGATTTTGA
>JACEIK010002018.1:15273-26129 GCA_018107945.1 Datura stramonium | reverse complement strand
ATATAGTTTTGCAAAAAGTTTAATTTTTAAGTAAATATTTAGTAAAGAAAAATTATAACTTAAATATAAATAAAATTAAAATAGTTTTAAAAAAATTTAGTTAATATTTTTTTAAGGAGTGTATAAAGTATTTAAAAAAAAGACAAATAAGTTGATGGTCATGGAACGACTTTTAGTTACTCTTTCAGATCCAGAAGCCGTGAAAGACAGTGATTAGCACAGTGGGTAAGAATTTAATAGGCAATAAAGACCTTAAATGATGTGAAAGATATACTCCTATCGTTCGACCAAAATACATTTTAATGGAAAAAACTTTCAAAGGTAGGTAAATTTCATAAATGGTCACATAATTATAATTTATTTTTCCCATTAAAGTCATAAAACTATGCTTCCTAACGGAAAAAATTACAACTCTTTGTCCTGCAACACAAAAGCCACAATTGCTGGAAAACTCAATATTCCGATGACTGATAATTTTTTATTTTATTTTTAATCTTATAAATACAAATTAATTAAAAGAGGATCAATTCAACCCTAAAATTGACTCTAATATGTAATAGGTAAGAGTAACAACAATGGTTACTTACAGACATGATGGGTAATAAAGCTTAATTAGCTTAAAGATTAGTATCTAAATTTTACATAGCTTATATTTAGTTATATTTTTAAGAGTGGGATTATAGAATCCAATCCAAATCTAAATGGAGAAATCATGGTTATATAACGAAGTCATTGCCTCACATAAATAGGTAAGCAGAAAAACATAAAGAGTTATATTTTTTACGCTCAATATTATTGTAATCTTCTTTATGGTATCAGAGTTTTGGTTTTAACCTAAGTTATTCTTTATCCTGAACCTGTTCTACCTTCTTTAATGGTCAATTCATCTTCCTTCAGTATTTCCCTTTTCAGTAGGTTCTCTCCATCAATTCATAGGTATATGTTCCATAAAATTCAAAACCTCAAACTATCTTGTTTGGAGAATCCAAATAAGCCAGTTGATGCAGGTCTTGAAGATTAGTTATAAGGAATCGCCATCTAAGATTGTGGTGAACAAAAAGAATGATGAAGAAAACATCTTGGTGAAAAATTGGCTAACTGGAACCATGATTGAAGAGTCAATGTTCTTGATTATTGGAAATGAAAAATAATAAAAGAAGCTATGGAGATTAGAACTCACATCCCCAACTAAGAATTTTAAACACCTTACCAATTGAGCTACACAACCATTTGTGTTTAGAAGTGTCATTTAGCACAATATATGCTCTACATTTGCATTTACCTTTTAACTATACATACATATTTAGTAAAACTTTTCGACAAAGCAGTGTCACGTGACACCTCTAAACCCTACATCTTCCCTGATGATAGTCTAACCACTATACACAAGTCGTTAGATAAAGATAGCAATATTATAAATTTTGTTAAAGGCCTTGAAAATAAATACAAAACCTTGAAAACTATTATCTAAGAATAACATCTCTTTTAGAGATAATTATGTAGCCCACATATTTGGTAAATTATTTACCTTGTCTTTCAAGTAAATAATATACATGACAGATAATAACTTCGATTATGCATACATGAAAGTTTTGTTGATGGAAGAAAACTATTAATTATGATTCCTTAGGAAAATCATTTTATGGAGAAGCCCCTAGCCTACCTATAAATAAGCCTGTGACTCCATCAATTTAGCATACACTTTGATAGGCATACGCTAGAAGAGTACAAAATTTTTACTAGGGTTAAAAATTCATCCAAGACAAAGATGATTCTTCACAACACTTGAACAATCGTGGTTGAAGGTACGTTCCTATTTATTTTTTGTTGCGTTTTATCTCTACATATGTATTAAAATTAAACATGTGGTATCAGAGCTTACTTTAGCTATGTTTTTTAGTATGTAGTTATGTTAATGATTGTGTAGTATGTACTTTTCTATCATCTTGTAATTAAACGTGTTATTGAAAATTGGATCCATTACAAGATGGGAACCATCGAGGCCAATCAGAATATGATTTTTTATTTTCATGATTTATATAAGATATGTGGCAATTGAGATTTATTTGTTGTGTGAATGATAACGTCATTATTGGCCTTTGGTACTTGATTAATCAATTTTGTTTCTTTCAATTGGTGTTCCCTTAACTATGGATAAAGGCTAACTACAATACAAATTATTTCCATAAACACCGAGAACAGGAAACAATAAAGTTATTTGAATTTGGTATAATATTTTAGTAAGTTAAATCTTATCTGCTAACCTTTTAGTTGCATTTTATAACAAGTTTGTCATTTAAAATTAATAATGACAATGCTTGTCTAAGTGCTGGTACAAACATAATAATATTATGTGTAGTTATTTGTATATCAAGTGACTCTATTTTATTATTATTTTAATAAAAGATATATATACTCTGCCTATTCTCCTGTTGTGCGGCTTTTTCTCATATCAGCAAGAGATGCTTTGTGCAGCGAAATTATTTTTAATGTAGGCTCTTCCTATACAATCCGTTTTCACATTTTAATAGTTAACACTTGTTTAAGTTAATTATTAAAGTTAACTAATGTGAGATGTTATTTCTGAGTTCTTTTCTATTATATGCTTGAGGTTAATCACAACATCCTGGGTATATGACATAAAGAAAATATTTTTTAATCACACAATTTTAAGTGATTAAGATACGATAATGACTTCTAATAAAGTCTGATTATCTTATCAAAATGGTAACTCTACCCATAGAGAAGTAACTATTTTGGTTAGACTAATTAAAATAAGATAGTAAACTTTTTAGTTGAAAATTATTCTATGCCCATAGGTATGAATTATGTTCGAGATTTATTTTGATTTACTAGTCTAATAAAGTTAAACGAATTATGTGCATGGCTTGCAACCTCTACCCACAGGAAGATTTAGAATTCATGTAGAATTGGTATTTATGCGATTCACTTTTGATAATTTGTACTTCATGGCTTATGTATGTTTTTTCTTATTTTGCAGTTTACACAGTTTCTCCTAATGCTATTTTTAAGAAAAATGCTCGAATTCTGATGCTATCTGGTGACAACTTTAGTGAATAGAAGGAAAAAATCTTTCTAACTTTAGGGTGCTCGGACTTGGATCTAGCTCTCCGTGTAGAAGAATCATCTATGCCCATGAATCAAGTATGCTAGAGGCTAGGCTTTTTATGAGCGGTGGAAGCGATACGATCGTTTAGTCTTAATGCTCATAAAATCTCGTATAATCCGAAACATTAAGGTTCTATACCTAACAATGATAAGGTCAAAGCTTACATGAAGGCAATTGATGAACAATTTGTAAGCTCTGACTTGACCTTGGTCAACACCCTTATGAAGAGGCTACCAAGTATGATCTTTGATAGAAGTCGTACAATGTGCGAGCACATTATGAAAATAAGAGACATTGCTGCTAAACTCAAGTCCCTTGAGATTAATATGTCTACACCATTTTTTATGCATTTTATCCTCAACTCTCTTCCGGCAGAATATGGTTCATTCAAGATATCTTACAACATACATAAAGATAAATGGTCAATTAATGAACTGTTAACCATGTTTGTTCAAGAAGAGGAGAGGTTGAAATATAAGATACTTGAAAGTGTAAATTTGGTGACTCATGATAAGATAAATACAAAGAGAGGAAAAAGTGTTGCTATGAAGACGAAAAAGCAATCTTGATAAAGATTCTTGTTATTTCTGCTAAAAGAAGGGACACTGGAAGAAAGATTGCCCGAAATTCAATAAACGGCTTGAGAAGAAAGGTAATTTTATCTTTGCATTATGAATCTAACTTCATTGAAATTTCTGATAGTACATGATGGATTGATTCAGGTTCCGCAACTTACATTGCTAAAACCATGCAAAGCTTTCTAACTCTATGAATGCTGGTGAGAAGTAAGCAAAATATTTACTCTGGCAATAGGACAACATCACACGTGGAAGGCATGGAAACTTATAGGCTCATTTTAAAAAAATAATTTTCAATTAAATTTGGAAAATACTTTTTATGTTTCATCATATTCTAGAAATTTAATTTCCTTTTCAAGGCTTTCAATTGCCGGTTATGATTTCAATTTTCATTATTCTTCGGTGAAGTTTTTGAAAGACAATAAAGTAATTGGTTTGGAAAATTTATATGAAAAGTTATTTAAATTTGAGCTAGACCCCACAATTGAATGTAATGTTGTAACCCTGCATGATAAAGAAATTACCACTAATTGATGTATGATCAATGAGAACTCATCAAGTCTTTGGAACAAAAAATTGGGATACATCTCTACTGAAAGAATTAAAAGGTTAGTTAACGATGGAGTTCTAGAAGCTCTTGATTTTATAACTTAGGTACTTGTGTGGACTGTATAAAGGATACGCAGACCAAAAAATTTACAAAAGGTTCCAAAAGGAGTTCTCAATTGTTTGAGATCATACATACAGATATTTATGGACCTTTTCCTACCCCCTTCTTGAATAGTGAGAGATATTTTATCTCATTTATTGATTACTATTCAATATACATGTATCTCTATCTTCTGTTTAACAAACCAGAAGCACCTGATGCTTTTAAAGTTTTCAAATCAGAAGTAGAGAAACAAACTAGAGCTCAGATTAAAATTGTAAGGTCTGATAGGGGTGAAGAATATTATAGTAGATGCACAGATAAAGGACATGTTAAAGGTCCATTTACTGAGTTCCTTGAAAGTGAAGATATAGTTGCTTAATATATCATTCCAGGAACACCACAATAAGATGGTGTGGAAGAAAGAAGAAATCGAAAATCAATGGACATGGTAAGAACATGATTAGAAAATCAAGTTTACCTTTATCGTTATGGAGTGAAGCCTTAAAAATCATTGTGTGTATTTTATATAGGGTTCAATCCAAGGTTTTCCCCAAGACACCTTTTTAATTAAGAAAAGAATGAAAATCTAGTTTTAGTTATTTAAACATTTGGAGATGTCCAACTGAGGTGAGGGTTTATAACCCACAATTAAAAAAGTTGGAGGAAAGAACAAAAAATGACTTCTTTATAGGCTATGCGATTAACTCTAAAGGATTTAGATTCTATTATCCTTCTCATTCTCTAAAAAAATGAGGCTAGAAATGCTACTTCTTGAAAAACATGAAGTAAGTGCGAGCAGTTTGACGCAAGTGGTGGGACTAGAAGATGTAAGGGACCCACTTATGGTACTTTTATATATTGAGAACTTGAATGCTGATAAGATAAATTCTCATGAATTTTCTGAAAAGGAACCGGTTCAAGAGCCATTACCACCTGAAGAGCCATATGAAGAAAATCCCACTTTACCTAAACCAATTGAAGGATTTTCTGAACATATAGGAGTAAGAAAATTCTCAAGAGTCGTAAATCAGCAATTTCTAGTGACTATGTTGTATATCTTCAAGAGTTTGATTATGAGTTTGGACTAAAGGATGATCTATGCTCATTTTCACAAGCCATGAGTGAAGAATACTCCATATTTTGATATAATGCCATGAAGGAAGAGTTGGATTCTAAGGCCAAAAATAAAGTCTAGAATCTTATTGAGTTACCAGAAGGAGTCTCTACTATAGGATCCAAATGGGTTTATAATACTAAAAAAGCCTCATACGGTAATATTGAAGGATATAAATCCAGACTTTTAGCCAAAGCTTTCACCCAAAAGGAAGGCATTGATTTCCATGAAACCTTCTCTCTAGTGTCTAAGAAGGATTCATTAAGAATAATCATGGCATTAGTAGCTAACATTGATTTAGAGCTACATTAAATAAATATGAAAACAACATTCTTGAATGAAGATCTTGAACACGAAGTGCAAATGTGATAGCTTGAAGGATTTTGTGATAATGATAAAAGTCACCTTGTTTGCAAGTTGAATAAATACAATAATGGACTAAAATAGGCTCTCCACCAATGGTATATTAAATTCATAATGTTGTTTCTTCATTCGAATTTTCGGAGAATATTATTTATCAATGTATATACCTTAAGATAAGTGGGAGCAAATATATTTTTCGAGTCCTATATGTGGATGACTTTTTCTTGCTAGCAGTGATTTGGGATTTTTGTATGAGGCGAAATAATTCCTTATCCAAAATTTTAAAATGAAGCATATGGGTGAAGCTTCCTATGTCATCATTGGCATAGAGATTCTCAGAGATAGATCTCAAAGACTGCTTGGACTATCTCAAAGGGCCTACATCGAAAGAATTCTGGAAAGATATGGAACGAAAAACTATTTACCTATAGCAGCACCCATCATTAAAAGTGACAAATTTTTATTAAATCAATGTTCACAAAATGAATTAAAACAAGAGAAAATGAAATGCATTCCTTATGCTTCACTTGTCGGGAGTCTTATGTAAGCACAGGTCTGCACTAAATATGATAATGCCTTTGCTCTAGGTGTTTGGCAAATATCAAAGTAACACCGATCTTGATCATTGAAAAGTTGGTAAAAGAGTTGTCACACCCCAAACTCGGGGAGGCATGACTGGCACCTGGTGCCACCCCTGATATGAGCATACCCGACGCCCAAAATATAAAAGAAAAGCCAGAACCAATGAGGTTCAACAACACAACAACTATAAAATCAGAATAAGACGATAGACTATAGCAGAAGCTGGCTCACCTGACCAACCAAAAATAAATAAATACCATATGTCGTCAAGACCATGGAAAGGAAAACAACTATACAACATGGCCCACCTGGCCTATAACAACATACTAAAACCATAGTAATGTCTATGAGCCTCTATGAATACGTTAGTAATCAAATGATCGGGACAGGGCCCCGAACTACCCTTAACTCAAACATCTGATGACTCTGAAAGACCTGGAGCGCACCAACTCAGCTGGAACTCCACTCAACACCCAAGAACTCGATCTAACAGCCCACCATCACCTGCAGGCATGAATGCGACGCCCTGACTAGGGCGTCAGTACAATAATGTACCGAGTATGAAAGGCAGAAATAACTAGAAGAATAAGATTAGAGATCAACAGATATGCCAAATATTGCAGAAGGAGAACTGAACTTAAATAAACACATAAAACCTACCTGTCCCCCATAATCCTGGCAAGCACAAGCAAATATACAAACAGGACCTACCTGGCCCCCATAAGCCCGGATAGTCCAAAAAGTAAATAACAATACAACGACACCTTGCTGACCCAGCTCACCTGTCATCACCAATAGGCCTCTCAATGGCCTTAGCTAACACCAACCAACATCTAGCATCCACTTCTATCAGATAATAAATAAAACAAGAAACAACCATAATATAATGCCAAACAAATCACAAATAAACACCAGTTAATCAACATCATCAATCAGGAACTGCCGGACACTCTCTCGACTGCGTACAGTTAGCAGAGCTCAATCCATCTAGGAGAATCAATCGCGATCCCAAGAAGCCTTATACATGTCGGACCACTCTTGAATCATGTCTCAACTCGACACTACAGAGGACATCATTCTCAACCCTGTAGGTCATTTCACTCCTTGGGCTCAACCCCTCAGCCGAAAACACTCTCGTGCGTCGGGTATCCACAAGCCACAAGGCCTAAAACATAACACACACACAATCAAAAAAATAATACATGCTCAAATAGCCTGCAATCGACTCTCAAATCCCACAACCCAACTACTACAACACAATACTATTCTTTCACGTCTAACCGTCCACCGACAAGCCCCTAACCAAGCTAAGGACTACCATCCTAACAAGTCTATCCTCAAGATTTAAAAACAGCCCACACACCACTATACTTACCATTAACATCAAGGGACACGGCCAAATCACCCCAAGTGTCACCACGGCCGTCACGTGCCATCGATACGATCGTCGATTAAAATATAACAAAAGATCGTCGCAGCCATCGACCTTAACCACTCTAATCCCTAATTCACTTTCCAATATGAACACCTAATCTTATTCACTCAACCATCCCACAACTTTCTACAAGAACCACACGCCTCCGTTTGGCCTCTCGACACGAGCCTAATAATTTGCCATGTCTACGATTCTCCGCACTCAAGCCCGATCCACAGACAAAACCAGCACCTTAAACACACCATTATCACCATATAAACAGCAGAACAAGAGTTCAATAATAGCAAGAATACAAGACATCACAAAACAGCCAACACACACGCCAACACGAATGACAACGACTATGGAATTCATGCCGACAAAGGGAGGAACAAGCCTAACATACCTTAGCTTCAAGCCTAGCCAAACTTGAGCCTTCAAAACCATGAACGTACTGCCTAAATTCAGTCAAAAATTCTGCCAAAACTCATCCAAAACAATTCAATAACAAAACAATACAAATGAAGCTTACCCGACAAGATTCATAGGAATTCAATGGTAGGAACTCCGAGATAACAACCAACCGGTGTTAACACACCTATAACCAACCTTAAAAACTAAGTATAACAAAATAAAGAAGGCTTACCAACATCTTAGCCACGAAACCGCCACCAACAGCCCGGAAAAGACACCAAAACGCAAGCTACACGCGATTCCCGACTTCCGACACCAAAACCATGTTGAGTCATGGATTCTAGCCCCAAAACCCAAAGGAAACCATGGAGAGAACCTTGAGAGAGGGTTTGGACGTGATAAGTTATGGAAAATAATAAAATAAGGCAACCAACCGACCAAGGGGCTTTTTATAGTCCTCCACCGCCTTAGGCCCTTGTGAGGTGCCTGCTTGCGCGGTCTCACGAAAATGCAAATATCTCTCTACTCCAAAGTCGGATTGAAGAAAAGTTTGATGCATTGGAAACTAGACTCGTAGATATTTAATTTTATAGGTCGAACACCCCCTAAATACTTATATATTGAGAGAAACCTTCGAGACATTTGACCTACATTTCAAAGAATTTCAAGAAGGAAATTTTGCGATAACGTTTTTCGAATTTTGTTCTACAACTTGATCGACGTCCAAACTTAAATACGATCATATAGTGACTCAATTAACTCATAAAAATTCCCCGTTATCCAATTATGTACTCTTAATCCTACCTCAAAAGCACGATTTTATCGCTCAAATTATCCGGGATTTTACAAGAGTTTTGAGGTATTTACAAGAAACCAAGGATTTTAAGCTCACATTCTAATTTGGGTGGATGTGAAAATAGTGGTAAATCTACTTTTGGGTACATTTTCCTTCTTGTTGGAGGTGTTGTATCTTGGAGAAGTGTTAAGAAAACTATTATTGTATCATCCACAATGAAAACTGAATCTATAGCATGCTACAAAAATAAATCACAGTCGTTATGTTTGAAGTATTTTATTTGGGGTTTGTCAAATTTTGTTTCAAGGCCCATTGAGAATCTTTTATAATATCAATATAAAGTTTTGATGGTTAGAGAATGTGTGAGAAAGTAGATTTGGTCTTGACTTTGGTAGTACTACTGTTGATGATTGTTGATCCTATGACTAAAGATTTATCAGCTAATATTTTCAAGAATCATGTAACCCATATGGAGCTCACTAGCTCAATTTGGTCTTACTTTATTCTCTAACAGTTTGCCAAGACACTATTATTTTTTTACATGATTGTGCACACTTTGATTTTCATGCATTATATTGTTATCATTGGATAAATAAAGTTGGACTCTGAATAACTTATATAAAATTCATTCATAAAGTTATTGGATACTTTTCTAGAATATTAATACATCATAATACATAGAAGGAAGTGTTTGTTTAAAAGAATGACCCCTATGATTTATGTGTCAACATATTCTAGTTAAAGTAATTGTTGTATAACAATTATATTGAGTGAATAAATTCTATTGCCGTATTATTATGATTATCACTCTTAAAAATTATCTGATTATAGTATGTGGACCAAGTAAGAGAATGTAAGAATAACGTCTCTTTTAGATACAAGTATATGACCCATATATTTGGTAAATTATTTACCTTGTCTTTCAAATAAATAATATATATGGATGATAATAATTTTGGTTATACATATTTGGAAGCTTTCTTGATTGAATAAAACTATTAATTATGATTCCTTAGAAAAATCATATTTTATGGAGAAGTCCCTAGAGTTAAAATATTTTGCTAAGAGTCCCTAGCCTACCTATAAATACACCTGTGACTCCATCAATCTGGCATTCACTTTGATAGGCTTAGGCTAGAAGACTACAGGGTTTTTACTAGGGTTTCAAATTCATTTAAGACAAAGGCGATTTGTTACACCCAATAAGTTTCTAGAATTTAGTCGACCTATTCGCATGTTGTTTGAGAGTTTTAGAATGTCATACATGTGAGAAAAGGGACCGGGGAAAGGCCGAACGAGTGCAAAGTTGGAATTTCGCAAGAGGAGGCCGAACTGCGCTGCCCAAAGGGGACAAGTGGCACGAAGCTAGGACCTCCGCGTTAGCCAACGTGGCACGGAGCCAAAACGGCGCGTTGGCCAGCATGCCACGTTGCCATGTATTTTGCTGCAAGTATATATAGGTCTCACCCTTAGATTGTTATCATTCTCCATATATATCACACTATCAGTAGAGATAAGGACAAAGGGAATATATAATTTTCTTCCGATTACGCCGTCAAACGCCGTCCAAATCCAAATTAACTTTGGGTATCGAAGTATAAGGCTGCAGGGAGCATTTCTATGGAGTTAGTTTCATGAAATTCTCCCGGTGAATTTTCGTCCCGCCAAGCCAAAGTGATTGGAATTGCTCCAAACTAGTGTAATACAATCCCAGGCTCAAAGTAAGTATTTCTCTCTTCTAGATTCTCGAGAAATTACGAGTTTTTGATCGTTTTTTGATAAGTTGAAGAATAGTCAATATATATATATATAT
>JACEIK010002017.1:206851-226306 GCA_018107945.1 Datura stramonium | reverse complement strand
AGATGGAAAAGAGGAGCGAACTATTCAGACCTTAGAAGATATACTGAGAGCTTGTGTGATTGATCTCAAGGGTAGTTGGGATGATCACCTACCTCTCATCGAGTTTGCATACAACAACTACCACTCCAATATTCAGATGGCCCCGTTTGAGGCATTATATGGTAGGAGGTGTGGATCTCCTATAGGGTGGTTTGAGGTTGGTGAAGCTACCTTGATAGGGCCAGACACAGTTCATTAAGCTATGCAAAAGGTGCAACTTATTAGGGAAAGGTTGAAAAACAGTGTAAAGCTGATAGAAATCCTATGCTGATGTGAGGAGGACAGAGTTGAAATTTGCTGAAGATGATTGGGTTTACTTAAAAATTTCACCTATGAAAGGGGTGATGAGATTTGGAAAGAAAGGGAAACTCAGTTCGGGATATGTGGGACCCGACAGTATTAGCAGGAGAATTGGTTGTGTGACATATGAGTTATAATTACCTCCATAGTTAGCATCTGTGCACCCAGTCTTCCATGTGTCACTATTGAAGAAGTGCATCGGTGATCCAACTTTAGTTGTGCCACTAGTTAGTGTGGGAGTGAAGGATAGTCTCTCTTACAAAGAGGTTCCAGTTCAGATCCTAGACTGTCAGGTTCGTAAGCTGAGAAACAAGAAAGTCACTACAGTGAAAGTCTTGTGGAGATACCAGCTAGTTGAGGGAGCCACATGGGAGGGAGGAGCAGAATTGATGGACAATACCCTCATTTATTCCTTTCTAGTTCAATTCCAACATCAGGTATTAAATTCCTCCTCAATACTCTGTTTAATTCCATACTCATCATCTCTATTCAGATTTTCAATGTGCATTCTAGTTGCATCAACTTAGATAGCATTGTTAGATCAGTTTGGAGTCAGTCATTCCTTCAGAAATCAGTTCATAGTCTCAGTCTGGGAATTGCAGCTCTTTTCCCTGTTTTCCAGAAGTTTTAGCCTTCATTCAAGGATGTTTGATCCCAAGGGGGAGATATTGTAACACTCCAAAATTTTCCTAGACCAAATTTAGACCTTACATGAAAAACCAGGGGAAAACCAGAAATATATGCCACAGAATGAGTCATGGTCAAACTCGTGACTAGATGCAGGAAATTTTAGTTCTGCACCTAGGGGTGACGACCCACACG
This sequence comes from Datura stramonium, assembly GCA_018107945.1. Taxonomy (NCBI): domain Eukaryota; kingdom Viridiplantae; phylum Streptophyta; class Magnoliopsida; order Solanales; family Solanaceae; genus Datura; species Datura stramonium. The sequence continues at coordinate 225,145 of JACEIK010002017.1, read as the reverse complement.
AAAACTCATTGGGTCAAGTAACGAGTCGTCATGAAGGGTCGTCGAGTGGAGTTTCATAGTTCATGTTTCGGTGGTAACAACAGACATGACGAGTCGTTAGGTCAAGTAACGACTCATTGCGTTGGTCATAAGAAGGGTCCTAGTAATGCTTAGCCCTCGAGGCAGTGCTGATGACGAGAGGAGGGGACGAATCGTTAGGTGAAGTAATGACTCCTCGTGACCAACCGTGGGGTCGAAAGGAGAAATTTTGGTTCAGTGACAACGGAAGACATCATGAGTCGTTAGGTCTCATAATGACTCATGATGTTAGTCGTTGTCCATTCGAGGAAATGTTGGAGATTTTCCAGACATGGCCACGACTTGGCACCACAGGCTATTCCCAACCCCACGACTCGTGAAATGCCTTGTGGGGACTGGCAGTAGGATTTTTCCTGCACGCTCCAAGGGTGTTTTCATAACTTCCAGCTATTTTATCCCTAAACTATGTCATTTTGGGAACGTTTTGGAGAGAGTTAAAAGGGTGATCAACTAAGTCTCTCATTCCACTCACCCCACGATCTCAGAGTAGAGAAATTCTTGTCAGGCATCTCAAAGCTAACTAGGGCTTCCTCAGTTCTTTAGATTCCTTCAGGTTTCTCTCAAGAACTCTACACCAAGTATGTGGGAATTCAAAAAGGGAATTGTTCTTCCCTTGTGTCCCCAAACCCTTCCAAAATCTTCTATCAGTTATAGCCCTGAGGTTTTGAAATTTAGAAAGTTTTCAGACAGAATTCGGTAAATTTCAGGTGGAATGTTATCCATATTAATAACTGCTATATTTTCCCAAATTCTTAGAAATCATGTGGAAACTAGCTTCATGAGAAATGATTTAACCCTATCTTTGGAATTCCGAAAATTAGAGTCTTGCATATTTGACTAATTATGCATGTTGCTTGATTATATCAGTGTTGGGATTCCCATGTCATTAAAATAAGTTGATATCTCAGTCAGATGCATGCTAGTCCAGTTTCAGTCAGAATATTAGTATGCTCAGTATTATTTAGAAATGTCAGCTGATCAGTTTGACTAAAGTCTTTTTTTGAGGTGTTAGTGGTGCCTCCCAATTATCAGTTATTAGACTCAGATATCAATTATCAGATTTTAGTTGGTTCTTTAGATGGTTACGATGCTTCCATATAAGCAGCTCTGACTAGTCTTAGAACCACTAACTTCAGCTTTGGTTTGTTCTTTAGACGACTACGATGCTTCCAGATAAGCAGCTCTGGCCAGTCTTAGAGAACCTATTACAAAATCCGATCCGATAAGACTCTCAAGGTACTTCCTGATAGGCTTATATGGCCAGTCTTAGAGCACCTGTTACAAAATCCCATCTGATAAGACTCTCAAGGTACTTTCCGATAGGTATCCCTGACTTAGTCTTTGACCCTAGTTTCGAGCTATCAGCTTAGTAGTCAGACTAGTATTATTCAGTGGGAGTAGGACTTTGCACCAGGCGGACCAGGGTTCCAGCGCACCCAAGTTTCTAGAACTACATTACCACCGTAGGTTATTTTATTGGACTTATGGCCCAGACATGTAATCACCCAGCTCATGCCTTTATACCCTGGTAAGGTATATTGGGTCCAATCAATGGGGTGTATACATCGAACTCCACGTATAGCTCACATGGTTATATATCAATTATAGACTCTTCTACTAGTCAGTACAGGTTCATTTTGGCTCAGTTCAGTTCAATTTCAGATTTACTCAATTCAATTCAGTTTAGTATAGTTTTAGATTTACTCAGTTCAGTACAGTTAGTTCAAATCAGTATCTCATATTCAGGGCATGTCTATGACCATCAGTCAGGGTCATTATTTACCATCTCAGTTATATTTCAATTGTTCAGTTTTCAATATTTCAGCGGGTCATTACATGTCATTACAATTTTGTTACTTGTTCTTCATGTTTATATTATCTCTCACTTAATTAGTACATTAAAAGTATTGACGCATACCTTCAATGTTGTATCGTATCATGATACAGGTGTAGGTTCTCAGCCTCAGCATCATTAGTCGATTCTTTCATGTGATATTAGCAGCTGCAGTTGGTGAGTCCTCATCTTTTGAGGACCATACTTATTTTTCAGTCATTTTCTTTCAGGTAAACTTTAGAGTTAGCTGGGGGCTTGTTCCAGCAACTCATCATTAGTAGGTGGCTTTCAAATATAGACTCAAATATGCAGTATTGTTTTTAGATGTATGGACTTTTGTCAAATCAGTTTTTTTTAAATGATCTTATTTATTTAAAGCTTTCGTTTACGTTTACTCAGTTTATCAGTGTTATGTTAGACCATGGGCTGGCTTGGGGTTACCTGTGACTCTAAGTACCGTGTCTCATCCAGGGTATAGACTCGGGTCGTGACATCTTGAACTAGAAAGAACACTGCGAAGAACAAAGAACTAGGAGCAAAGAGAGGCTCATCTTGCTGAAGAAGTTCGGCAAGCTGAGCTAGCTCAGCAAGCTGAACTTTAGGAAGCTGAGAATTCTCAAGATAAAGTCGTAAATTCTAGCCGACATGGAAGGGTCAATAGGGGCTAGAGATATGCTCCTCAGTTCTTTAATGAGGATGACCCTGATATTGATGAAATGGGGTAAATTGGAGATATTGTATCACCACCTTTGCCTGCTGGGGAAAAGTTTCATATCACTAGCACCATGATAAAATTGTTAAATATGAAAGGGGTTTTTAGTGGTCATGCAGCGGATGATTCCAACCTGCACTTGATGAACTTCATCAAAATATGCTAGTCATACAGGTTGCCTGGTGTAAGTCAGGATGCAATAAGGTTGAGACTCTTCCCCTTCTCTCTTTTTGGAGTGGCCACTTTATGGTTATCGGAGTTTCCCAATGACTCCATTACCAACTGGAGGGAACTTAAACAGGCTTCCGTAGAATGGTTCTTTCCACCCTCCAGGATGCTACAACTTAAGGATGAGATATATTACTTTTGCAAATTATAAACGGAGGCACTTCATGAAACCTGGTTTAGATTTAAAAAGAAGCTGACCAAGTGCCCAAATCATAAAATTTCAGATGATAGTTTGTTGGAGATCTTACACAGGACATTAAATAATAGCACAAAAGTTATAGGGGATACTGTGGTGGGAGGAGCATTGATGAGTCACACGTGGGAGAAAACTGTCATTATTCTTGATAGAGTGACCAAGACTACCAGGGCCTGACACACCAGGGAAGTGGAATCAGCTGCAGGCATATATGTTGTTGGTATGACCACAAACCAACAAAAGGAGGAGGATCATGATAAGGAATAAGACCACATGCATATATCATTAGACCTGCTCACGAAGCATATCATGGGCATTGGGGATATAAAGGTAAATGTAGTGGGAGATCTAGGACAGGAATCGGGGCAGGCGCATTCATATTTCAAGGAGGAGGCGAACTTCTTATACAACCAAGTGGCGGGTTTTCGGGCCAATGCCCATGGGTTTGGACAAGACACTTGGCACAAGGTTCTGAAAATCAGGGTAGGATCCAATAACAGGACAACTACAACCGTAATGGGTATAGGGATAGGAGTTGAGGTCGTGAGAGAGAGGGAGAATGGAGAAAGAATGATGGTTATCGTAACGACCGTACATGTTTATATATTCCTCCTAATGCTCGTGAGGGTGAGACTGCACCCTCAAGATTGGAGAACATAATTACTGAGATGCTTAAAAAGGTAAAATCCACTAATGATTAGCTGAGAGACATTCGGGAGGATATATTGGGTATGAACCAGAAAGTTGAATGGCATGCCACTGCGATCAAGAAAATTGAGCAACAGCTAGGTCAGATGTCGGCTTCCCTAAGTTAGAGGAAGAAGGCAACACTTCCTAGCAACAAAGTGAGAATCCAAAGAATGACAGTCACTACATGGTTGTGATGACTAGGAGTGGGAAGACCACAGTTGACCCCCCCTCTGCTGGTTGTTTTCGAGATGAAAAGACAAAAGGAGATAGAGGTTATGGAAGATGAGGTTGTTGAGCAAGATCTTAAGGAAGAGGCTGAGTTGACTGAGGCTCCACTTGGTCAAAATGAGTCTGATGCTGAAAAGAGTAAGAAGCAATGGGGTACGCAAATTTATAAGGCTACTCCTTGACTACCGCCACTGTTCCCTCAAAAGATGAAGAAAAAGGTGAAAGATGGTAAGTTCCAGAAATTCCCCTCTATGCTCAAACAGTTATCAGTGAACATACCATTGGTCGAGGACTTGGAGCAGATGCTTGGATATGCCAAATTCATGAAGGACCTTATTACCAAGAAATTGTCTGTCAGTTATGAGTCGGTGGGTAAGTTGCATCATTGCAGTGCCATAGCTTCATGGGTCCTTGCTCAAAACAAGGAGGATGCAGGTGCCTTCACCATTCTGTGTACAATTGGTGATTTTAAGTTTGCGAAGGCACCTTGTGACTTGGGAGCAAGCATCAACTTGATGCTATTAGCTGTATTCAAATAGCTAGGCTTGGGAGCCCCCATACTAATGTCAATGCTGCTAGGCAGACCGTACAGGGAAAAGGCCAATGGGGATCTTAGTTGATGTTCTATCAAGGTAGACCAATTCATCTTCCCAGCGGATATCATAATCCTTCATTTCGAGGTTGATTTGGAGGTCCCCATTATATTGGGGAAACCATTCTTGAACACTATAAGAGCCTTGGCAGATGTGGAAGTTGGCCAATTAAAATTCAAGTTGAATAAAGAGGAGGTCACTTTCAATGTCTACCGGTCAATGAAACAGCCCAACGAGTTCGGGTTGTTTCAGCAATTGATGATGATTCTATATTTCTTGATGAATTCTAAGTAGTCAAGAGACTTGCGCCATGCCATGATGTTAAATCAAGCGCTTCTTGAGAGGCCACCCATGTGGTGGTTTGGTGAAGTTTGAGTAACCAGACCACCTGCGTCGTGCAGCGATGTTAGATCAAGTGCTTCTTGGGAGGAAACCCAAGTAACTTAACTTTTCTATGTTCAGTGTGCAGGTAAAACAAAAATAGGTGGGAGAAATATCGGACCATATATAACACCCCAAAACATTCCTAGGCCAAACTCAAACCATGCAAGAAAAACCAGGGGAAACTAGAAAGTTTTATCACAGAACGACCCAGACAATGGATCGTGGTCACCTCTATCGAGTCGTTCTCTGAGTAGTTGCCAGCTTTATAGAATTTCCCTCCGAGAACCAATGAGGCATAGGAAGACTTGTTGGAAGAAGTAATGAGTCGTCCTATCATCTGTTGCATCCCAAGTTCAGAAATTAACCAGGCATCTCCCAGAAGCAACGAGTGGGCAACGACTCGTCATAACCTCTAACGAGTCATCGTCTCCACCCGCTGTCAGAATTTCAAGACCAGGTAGTGTGGACCATAAGCATACACGACGACCCGTTGGTTCTACCAACGAGTCGTTGTCTCATCCGTTAGTAGGATTCCCAAGTTTTTTTTGTTAAAAATCTTACCAATGACAATGAGAGGTACCAATGACCCGTTGGTTCGCCTAAAGAGTCATGGTATCCTCCCATGGTTCCATTCCAGTGCGCCCTAGGTTTAAGCCTAGAACAGACGACTGGTCCCAACGAGTCATGAAATTAACCAATGACTCATTGTGTGACCCATTTGTCCCTGTCGGCCAGTTCTCCAGATTTTTGCCTAGGGATATTTTAGTAACTTCCTATCTTTTTAATCATTAAACTATGACGTTTTAGGTTATATTCAGGGGATCTAGAGGGGTAATCGACGTTCATTCCTCATTCCTTTCATTCCCTCAAAATTCAGAACGTAGAATCTCAGTCAGGAAGCACAGAGCAGGGTAAGGGTTTCGACTTCTTCTTCTCAGAATTTCTCAAGGATTTTCTCAGGAATCCTTCACCAGGTATGTAAGAATTTAGCAAGGGAAATGTCCTTCCCTTGTTCCCCCATAACCCATTCAAGTTCTCTTATCAGTCCTAGCCCTGAGATTTTGAAATTTAATAATTTTTTAGTCAGATTCCGATGTCATCCGTATGGAATGTTGTTCATATTGTTAGCTTCTATGTTTCCATTACTTATAGATCATGTTGATACTTGTTCCTGTAAAGATGGTTTTAGCCCTAACTTTTGAATACAGTAATTAGAGTCTTGCACAGTTGATTAGTTATTCTTGTTGCTTGATTCTATCAGTGCTAAAATTCCTATGTTATTAATATCAGTGAAATCTCAGTCAATTGCATGCTAGTCCAGTTTCAGTCAGAATATTAGAATTCTAAGTATTTCAGAAATGTCATCTGATCAGTTTGACTATAGTATTTTCTTAAGGTGTCAGTAATGCCTCCCAGATATCAGTTATCAGAATCAGTTGTCAGTTATCAGATATCAGTTTGTTCTTTAGACGGTTACGACACTTTTAGATAAGTAGCTCTGACCAGTCTTAGAACCACCAGCTTCAGTTTTAGTTTGTTCTCTAGATGGTTATGACAATTCCAGATTAGCAGCTCTTGCCAGTCTTAGAACACCAGTTACAGAATCCGGTCCGATAAGACTCTCAGGTTACTTCCAAATAAGTATCCCTGATTTAGTCTTTGACCCCAGTTTCGAGCTATCAGCTTAGTAGTAAGATTAGGACTATCCAGTGGGAATAGGACTTAGCACCGAGTTGACTGGGGTTCCACCACACCCAGGTTCCCAAAACTACATTGCCATCGTAGGTTATTTTACTGTCCTTATGGCCCCAGATTTTTGAACACCTAGTTCATTCCTTTATACCCTGGCAAGGTATATTGGGCCCTATCGATGGGGTGTATACATCAAACTCCACATTTAGCTCACGTGGTTATATGTCGGTTATAGACTCTCCCACAAATCAATACAATTTCAATTTAGCTCAGTTCAGTTCAGTTCAATTTAGCTCAGATCAATATCTCAGATCCAGGACTTGTCTATGATGATCAGTCAGGGTCACTATCTTGACCATATCAGTTATGCTTCAGTTGTATCAGTTTCTAGTATTTTAGTTGGTCATTACCTATCACTACAGTTCCGGTACTTTTTCTTTCATGTTATGTTATCTCTCACTTACTCAGTACATTCCAAGTACTGATGCATATTTTCTATGTTGTATCGTATCATGATACAAGTGTAGGTTCTCAGCCACCGCATCGTCAGTAGATCCTTTCAGATGATACCAACGGCAGATTTTGGTGAGTCCTCATCATTCGAGAACGACTATTTATTTTTAGTTAGTTTTTGTCATGACACGAATGGGGGCCCGGATCGTAGACACGGGACAAGGGACCCTGAGAGACCCCAAGTCGACCCATGGCATAAGCATACATCTAACTCAATCAAAAAAATAAAGAATCAACAATATAAACTCAGCAGAAGTCGAGCTCAACATAACATCGGAATAAGAATCTGAAGCTAAACACACACATAATTCAGAAAATCCTCTAATCTGGCCGAGTTGATGGGACAAGACCCCAACTAACTCAACAATACCAAGCTGAAAATACATAAGAAAACTGAACGTCTAGCCCTCGAAGGATAAGGACTCACCAACCAAGTAGGTTCTAACTCTGACAACCGACTACGAGCAGGGTTGAGCCTCGAAACTGGGAACTGGATCCTGTATCATGAAACGATACAGCATAGAAAGTATGCGGTCAGTACGTGGAGTCTACCGAGTATGCAAGGTAAGTAAAACATCTTAGGTAAAGTAAATCATCTAAAGAATTTCATATCATATCATAAACTTTCAAATCTGAGAGGAGGGCTTGCATGCATTCTTTCAGAAATCATAACCTTTTCATAACATGACAGTACATAGCTTCATAACGTCATAACTAATTCGAATGACTCAAAGATGAAATATGACATTTATAAGAAAAGCTGAACAATGAGTCAAACCTTGCTTTTAGAATATGCATGTGTAAAATAACACCCATGAGAAATGAATATGCAAATCTGAACCATATAGACTATGGGAGACTCGTCACTTAACCGACATACCAAGCGAAGGAATGTATTTATCATATTGTCATAGTCCAGGATGTTTAAGCAAAATCTCCAACTCTCTAGTCTATTCCAGTAGTCAATGAATTTCCAGATGTATTCCCAGATGAACTCCCTAGTATTCCCCCAGAATGGGAGATCGATCTCGCAATTGACTTATTACCAGGTACTCAGCCTATATCTATTCCTCCGTACCAAACGGCTCCTGCTGAGCTCAGAGAATTGAAAGAACAGTTGAAAGATCTATTAGATAAGGGCTTCATCAAGATGAGTACTTCACCATGAAGTGCGCCAGTTCTGTTTGTGAGAAAGAAGGATGGCTACCTCCGCGTGTGTATAGACTACGGACAGCTGAATAAAGTCACCATCAGGAACAAATACCCGCTTCCCAGGATAGATGACTTGTTTGACCAGTTACAGGGGGCGAAGTATTTCTCAAAGATTGACTTAAGGTCAGGATATCACCAGTTTCGAGTTTGGGAAAAAGATATTCCAAAAACTGCTTTCAGGACCAGGTATGGACACTTTGAATTCCTAGTCATGTCCTTCGGGTTGACAAATGCTCCAGCAGTGTTCATGGACTTAATGAACAACATCTTCAAGTCGTATCTGGACTTGTTTGTGATAGTGTTTATTGATGATATTCTGGTGTATTCCCGCTCAGAAGTAGAACATCAGGATCATTTATGAATGGTGCTCCAGATTCTCAGGGATCGTCAGTTATATGCAAAATTTTCTAAGTGTGAGTTTTGGCTGAATTCAGTGGCCTTTCTGGGTCACATTGTGGCAGAAGCTGGTATTCAGGTAGACTCACAGAATATTGACGCTATAAAGACATGGCCTAGAAGAACAACTTTGACTGAAGTATATAGTTTTCTGGGGTTAGCCAGGTATTACAGAAGGTTTATAGAGGGGTTTTCCACTTTATCAGCACCTTTGACCAAGTTAACTCAGAAAGCAGCCAAATTTCACTGGACTGAAGCATGTGAACAGAGTTTTCGGGAATTAAAGAACAGGTTGACATCAGCACCAGTATTAGCTTTCCAGACGGATCAAAGGATTATGCAGTATATTTTGATGCTTCGGGCATCGGGTTAGGATGTGTTCTGATGTAACATAGTAAGGTAATTTCTTACGCTTCAAGACATTTGAGGAAGCACGAAAAGAACTACCCCAACCATGATCTGGAATTGGCCGCAGTAATTCACGCCTAGAAAATATGGAGGCACTATCTATATGGTGTCCACGTAGATATTTTCACTAATCATAAGAGCCTCCGGTACATTTTCACACAAAAAGAGTTGAATCTGCGGCAGCGCCACTGGTTAGAATTATTGAAGGACTATGATGTGAATATTTTATATCATCTAGGGAAGTCCAATGTTGTAGCAGATGCCCTCAGCTGCAAATTCATGGAAGCTTGGCACATTTGAGGCCCGGACAGTGAGAGCTAGCCCGAGAATTGCATCAGTTAGCCAATTTGGCCCTCCATACAGTAGACTCGGGAAACAGTGGAGTAGTGATCCAGAATACTGTAGTATCATCATTGGTTGTAGAGGTGAAAGAACGACAGTATGAAGATCTTAATTTGGTTCAGCTCAGAGATAAAGTCCGGCAAGGGGAAGCATCAGCTTTCGAAGTAATCGCAAACGGGGTCTTGAGGTATAGGGGTCGCCTCTGTGTTCCAGCGGTGGCAGGACTTTGCCAGCAGATCATGGCATAGGTGCATTATTCCCATTACTCTCTTCATCCAGGTTCAACAAAGATGTATCATGATATAAAAGAGATTTACTAGTGGCCGGGAATGAAAAAGGAGATAGCAGAATTTGTAGCACAATGTCTTAATTGCCAACAGGTGAAGGCTGAACATCAAAAACCCGGCAAACTAACACAGGAAATAGCAGTGCCTATATGGAAATGGGAGGCAATCAATATGGATTTTGTGATAGGGTTACCTCATACCAGGTGCAAATTTGATTCTATCTGGGTGATTGTCGACAGGTTGATGAAGTCGGACCATTTTCTACCAGTCAGGGCTACCTTCTCAGCCGAAGATTATGTTGAACTGTATATTAGAGAGATAGTTCGATTACATGGTGTTCCAGTATCAATTATTTCTGACAGGGGGGCACAGTTCACAGCTAAATTTTGGAAATCCTTTCAGAAGGGCCTGGGGACACAGGTTAATCTGAGTACAGCCTTCTATCCTCAAACAGATGGGCAGGCAAAACATACAATTCAGACACTCGAAGGTATGCTACGGGCGTGCGTGCTAGACTTCGGGGGCAACTGGGATGAGCACTTACCGCTTATTGAATTTGCTGACAATAACAGTTATCATTCAGCAATCCAGATGGAGCCTTATGAGGCCTTATATGGGCGTAAATACAGGTCCCCAGTTGGTTGGTTCGAGGTAGGAGAATCGGGATTAATTGGGCTATACATAATCCATCAGTCGGAAGAGAAGGGTGAAGCTTATCATAGAACGCCTATCGACGGTTCAAAGCTGCCATAAATCTTATGTTGATATACGGCGTAAGAACCTGGAGTTTGAGGTAGTTGACTGGGTATTCTTGAAAGTTTCACCGATGAAGGGCGTGATGAGATTTGGTAAAAAGGGCAAGCTTAGCCCGAGGTTTATTGGACCATATCGAGTCGTCCGGAGAATAGGCCAGGTAGCATATGATCTAGATCTACCTCCAAAATTAGAATCTGTTCACTCAGTATTTCATGTGTCGATGCTACGAAAGTGCATAGGAGATCCATCCCGAATTGTGCCAATTGAGGATGTCCAAGTTACTAAGGAGTTATCCTATGAAGAGGTTCTAGTAGCCATATTAGATCGGCAGGTTCGTAGGTTAAGAACTAAGGATGTCGCTTCTGTTAAGGTATTGTGGAGGAATAAGAATAGAGAAGAAATGACCTGGGAAGATGAGGATGATATGAGATCCGGATATCCTCACTTGTTCCAGGCTTAGCCCAGACCATGTAGTTAAGGTACACTTATGATTCAATTTTGTTTCAGGATGTGTGTTACATATATTGCTTAGTTGAGTACAATTTTATCGTGAAATAGTTTCTATAGTATTGTGTGAAATGCCTGTGTTGGACTCTTCTGCATTTCAGGATTTTCAGATAGTCCATATTACGGAGAAGACTCTGCCGAAATTTTTCCAGGATAAGTAGTTAAAAGAGTTGGGACTTCCGTAAGTTAAAGTGACATTCGAGGACGAATGTTCCTAAAGGGGGGAGGATGTTACACCCCGTAAGTTCCTAATGTTTAGTCGGCCTATTAGTACATTGGTTAAGAGTTTTAGAGTGTAACATGTACGAGAAAGGGGCCAGGAAAAGGTCGAACGAGCACGGAGTCAAACATGCAAGGGAGAGGGCCGGACCAGTTGCCCAAAGGGGAAACATGTCACAGACCCCTGGCGCATTGGGCTCCGTGGCACGGCCCAGGATTTGCACGTTAGGGTTCGTGCCACGGACCCCATGTCCACCGCCCAAGTTTTACATAAGTTCAATGTTTTACATTTGTTCATTCCAAAAAAAAAATAGACCCGCGACCAAAGAAGAGGAACACATTATTTTTAAGTTAATTTCTTCCATTTACACTGCCAAACGCTGCCCGAATTCAAATTAACTTCGGGTATCAAAGCTTAAGGCTGCAGGGAGCATTATTACAGAGTTATTTTCGTGAAATTTGCCCGGCGAATCATAACCCCGCTGAGCCAAAGTTGTCGAAATTTCTCCAAACTAATTTCTATACGATCACAGGCTTCAAGTAAGTATTTCTCCCTTCTGAACTCCCGAGAAATTATACGTTTTCGACCGTGTTTCATCAAGTTGAAGTATAGTTAATAATTATATAAAAAACTATCGTTTTCGCCGAATTTAGTACTGAAACTAGTTTCATTCTCCTAGTAATGTGATTTCAGTTGAGAGAAGCTGTTGAATACGAATTGAAACTCGCCAATTAATCAGGAATTGGAGATCGAGGTGTGTTAAGGCAAATTCCTTCGGCAAGTTAGTTTCTTTAGCCTTATAACTCAGTTTCAATTCTAGTAAGAGAACTAGAAGCATATTAATTGTGATTAGCAGTTGTTATTAGCTGAGACCAGTATTCCATGCTTAGTTTGGGATTGACTACGCCCTGCATAGCCTTCCATGACCAACCCCAGGGTTACTAGCTGTGTCGACGTCCGCCAGGGGTGAGATAACGTCGCTCCACGGAGCGGTATGCCATCCACGAGGGACGAAGATGGGGTCCCAGGTCCTCATACAGTCCATTCCATGGCTGGACTATTATATGTCGTATCGGCACCACACACCCGTCGAGCCTGGTGCCCAGGGTGCAAATATTAGGAGTCCACTGGACTCAGACACAGCTACAGTCAAGGGTCGAGCGGGCTCAGTTGCAGACCCATGGGACTGGTAGGAGGGCTATAGCTATTAGTTAACCCAGTGTGACTTTGCTAGGGGTATATAGATTGAGGTGTACTCATCAGGGTTTATGGGGGCCCCAGTTGGATTATTCTGTGCTGGTTGTACCTTCCAACTTATGGGGGCCAGGTAAGGTTCTTGTTTGCATTAGCTACTGATAAATTAGATGGTAGGAAGTTCAGCTATCTAGGTATTATCTCTACCCTTTCTTTTCATTTATTCTCAGTTTCATTTTTTATTCAGTCATTTACAATTATTGTCTTACATATTCAGTACATATTGTACTGATGCCTTTCCTGGGGTACTGCATTTTACTTGCCTGCAGGTGCGAATAGACGAGGAACAGGTCCCTCTTAACTTTCAGCCAGGATTGTCAGAACAGTCGGCTCCTTTCCTCCGGAGCTTGTAGATAGAAGATTTACTTCTTTTGATTGTTCAGTTTATGGGTAGGTCGGGCCCTTGTCCCGACCATCATATTACTCCTAGAGGCTTGCAAATTGTTTTTGATTCCCTGTGTTAATTTTTGTTGGTCGTGTGGGGCCCATATATGTTTTATCTTGTGTGTTGGCTGTGTGAGGCCTTGTTTAGCTGTTAATTAACGGTCTTGTCGGCCATATCCTAGTTTAGTAGTGGGTTTACTTTTCAATCATAACTAGATATCATGGTGGTCTTGTCGACCCGCATAGGATTCCCTATTATTACTTGTTTCAGGTTAGTTATTTTCTTTTACAGGAGGCTATGAGGCCTTGTCGGCCGAGGGCTATGTTTACAGCCGAGATATAGCTCGTTGTTTTCTTGATTTTAGAGTTAGTATTAGTCCTGCACTAGAGGTGCATAAGGTCAATCAGATCCTAGTAGGGTACTAGGTGTCAGTCATGCCTCCCAAGGTGGGGCGTAACACGTAGTGGACATTGTCTTCCCCAATAGACTTTCGACCCCCAACAATGGAGGTTGAAATTTCAACCTTCGTTTTCTTACAAATAAACTATAGATCGAGCAATGGGCACACTAACCTGTACCCTACAAACCATTTTCCATCCCGATAGGGTTTGGATTTAAGCCCAAAAGGCTCAAAAAAGCCAAATCACCACCCTACTCCAAACTCTACCATTTCCCACTCCAAGAATACATGAAACTACCAGAAACATGTAGAGAACAATATGAAATACTCTAGAACGTAAATGCAAGTAGCATTCTTAGAAAGAAACTAGTCTATGAGTTCAAAAGGTAACCTACCTTCATCATCCCCATAACTACTCAAATCCTAAGCAAACAAGCATGACATTGCAAGTATTCAACAACAAAGAAGTAAGGAAGTCTTGAGGAGAAAGATTACCTAAATTGAGCAAAACCACTGAGTTGAGAGGATTCACTAAGAAATTTTGAGTGCAAAAATGAAAATGAACCAGAAAACCGTCGTTTTGGCCCTTAAACTTATTTTCCTTCCGTTGCAGCGGACCGATTTCTGCTACAGCAGGACCACTGTGGCGGGAAATGAATTGCTGCAGTAGACTAGCTAAAGTAGTGACGGTCCAAATTCCATCAAGGACCCACATTTTTGCATACCCGCTAAAGGAAGTTCTATGAAAATCGGGAATGCACCAGGCGCATAGGCCATGAGTAACTACTGTAAGACCTAAAAGAGAAATTCGATAGACCCAAGATTAGTCAGGTCAAGCCACCACAATTTTGAAAATAGGGGCGGGGAAGTACTGAGATTCCTCCCGGTGATAATATTAGTGAAATGGGACGACGAGAGGTGCACTACACAATTTGGTTTATTTCATTATGGGTAAATGTAATTTGAAAGAAAATTTCAAACTCGGCTCCGTAGCTCAGGGTGGCTTTTTAATTTGATTTTTTGAGCAAAAAATAAATATAGTAATATGGGTGTCATTGGGTTCATATCCTCATGGAGTTTACATATTCGAATAGATTTAGATTATTCAGAAGAATTATCAAAGATCAAGTTTATAATTTGATGCTTGAGTTTCGGTCGGAGCAAGTAGAGATTTTTTATTCTATGAGGAGTTAGTTTGCTATATATTAAATGAATTTAAGGGTAATGCGTAATAAGGGGGTCCTATGAAGCTCAATTCGGGGACCGAGAGAAATAAAATATTGGTAAGACCACAAGTGTCGGATAGAAGCAATGAAACTGTGAACCAGTGTCTGGACCAACCTGGGGTAACTGAAAGCACTAGCAACATCATATGATCGTTTGGGGACGAATGGATTTTTAATTTATATCTGATGTAATGATCGGTCTGATCGTTATAACACCCTGATGAGGGGTAAGGATTTAATCTTTACGAACCTAAGTTAATTCCCTAGATTTAAAGGATTATAAAACAAACAATTTTGAATGGGCTAAGTTAAAAATTAGGTGGGCACAGGCATAGGGCCGCCGCGGTGGACTATTTTCTACTTGTAATAAAACTGCTGCAGTGGAAGTTTCCTCGCCACATCTAACGACGCTAACCAAAACTCCACAATCCTATCCAAGGTTAGAATTTAAAAACCTATTTTCATAAGAGGTGTTGAATAAAAACACCCCGGAACATAAATTAGGATTTCTAAACAAGAAGGGAAAATAAATATGCTAGAGAAGGCAAGACTTCACCTCTTCTTGATAATTTACTGTAAGAATTCAAAACTTGAGGCAAGCGCGCAGCTGGAACCTCTCAATGATAGTTTGGCGCCCAGATAGGCTATGTATTACTCACCCTTGTGTTAGACTTTGATTAGCAAAACATATATGTGTGTATACTTGATGTTCCATTAATGAGTAGGGAGAAATTTTGAGTTAATTACCATTAAATAGATTATAATCAGTAAGTGTCTGGGGGCGAAGAAAATAGGGAAGAGGTGATGAAATTCCCATGACATGAAATTCCGTAGGTTATGGTTAAAAGGAGTAGAATTTAGATAATGGTGTATATGTGAGAGGGATGATTTTATGTGCATTGGTCTTTGGATATTGCTTGTTGATATAGCCTTTTGTTGAATTCTATCATTAAACTGGTTAGCCATGAATCATTAATTGTATAATATGGAAATTGAATGCTAAGTGGTGAGCTATAATATTCCTTTGTATGGTTTGAATAGTGACTCATGAATTATGTGAGAAATTGAGTTAAGGGACTGGTAAGTTCACTTTGTTTACATTGTGCCCTATGATTGTTTGGTTAGTGCGAATTTTATTATCATTGCTTGAGGAAGAAGGTAAGATGACTATAGGGATGGATCAATGAAGTCTATGCATAATAGGTGAGAGATTGCGAAGAAACAATTCGAGAGAAATATAGGTGGACAACTAGGTCAAAATACTACCTGGACAGTACTACTGCAGTGGTACTGGAACCACCGCAGTGAGACCGGGTGGCAACAGTGATGCTGCCCCAGTGAAGCCCAATCTCGCGAGCGGGCTAGTTTGCACTCCATTTTTAAACTTTTGGGTATAAATTATGTAATAACTGATTGATTTTGAAACGGCCCCAAGTCCTAATTGTGTTATAGCTTGTAATATGTAATTCTTGTGTGTATGTGATTTTTTGATAAATTGAATTGTGGTATACTATTCTAGAATTACAGGTAGAATCCATGATAAATGCATGAGTAAATGAACTGGTATATGAAATGGAAATGTGAATCCTCTACATGTTGAGAGTGGGAGGCTCATGGCCGAGGCGAGAACCCGAACGAGCAAGTTGGTATGATCAAGCCGATGAGTAAATACTGGAATATGAGTGGCTCGTGCCCAAGGTGAGTATCCGGGCGAGCAGTATAATTGAGTGCACAGACAGGTATGACTAAATGTTCATACAGTTGGGTGTATAGATATGAGTGCACAAACAAGTATAATGAAGGGTTCATACGGCTGGGTGTACAGTACATGAATTTCTAAAGTCTCCTGCAGGTCATGACTGAAAGGGTAAACATAAGACCTTCTGATATGTGTGTACAGTGATGTGACGGAAGTGTGTATCCGGCATATCACAGATTGTATAATTGTGAGACAGAGATTGTGCAGGTTTGGCACGATATACATCAACTGCAATGACAAAGATGTGCAGGTATACAAGTGTGATACTTGATATACCAAGATAATTCGGGTATAATATGAGTGACATAGTTGAGGTGTAAATATTATGACACAGTACCGGTAAGATACTACACGACATAATTATGATGTAGTAATGTGGTGTGGAATTCGGGAAAGACAAGTATGTACAGGCACTTTAACTATGGAGAACTTAACTCCAATGGTATGGTTTGATGCTTTTCTTGTGTGTACTTGAGTTATTTAGTTTGTATTGTGATTGAATGTTTGATCAATGTGGTCTGGGTGGGTCATAGGGGGTAACATAATTGAGTTATCAATGGTAGTGAATTACTAGAAAATCGTTATATTAAACTTATTATTATCATATGAACAAACAGGGTAAAAACGAAATTAAAATAAGTGAGTTAATCTCATGAGTCAAATAATAGGACATTGAATAATGAAAATGGGATTGATTAATGATAATGGAAGGGTAAATGAGGTAGATGTGCTATAATGTTTATATGACAAAAAAAAGAGAACTGGATAAGTGCAAATGGCCTACTGCCTAACTAGGCTAGTGCTGCAGCGGGCATATAGGCGCTGTCGCGAGACCGCTGTACCAGTCAAGCACCCGTTGCAGCGGGGTGAGAGAGACAGATTAAGAGTTAAAATAAGGGCTAAAGTGGGAGAGTGATTGCATAAACCTTGATGAGTTATAAGAGTTAATAATATGGTTAGTGAACTGGTTGGGTTATAATATAAGTTAGAGTCGTTGTTACATATATTAAGTCGATTGCATGTTAAATTATATGTCGTTATGTGAACTAATCTTAGTCGGTCGATGATGCCCACTAGTACATGTAGTGTACTAATAATATCTTGCTACACCTTTTTGGTGTAGGTTGTGGCATGTTTGAAGTTTCATAATTGACGTGGAGTACTCAGCATCAGCTACCGCATTCTTCCGGCAGCCGAAGCTGTGTCATTTTATTTTTTTCAAAGTATTATGTTAGAGCTCTGGTACCTATCTAAACTAGATCTCTGGGAGTCATGGTTCAAGAGAAAAGTTTTATTATAATCTTTAGAAACATTTTGTATTGTGCAAGTTAATGAGTGTCTATTTCGTTTTATGTGTTGGCTTAAAAAGGGATTCTCCTATCGAGCTAAGGTCGAGGTCGTTGCCCGCACAACTCGCCCATTTAGGATCGTGACATTATGTGGGTACAAAGTGTTGTGCTGGGCTATATATTTGTGAAAATCTCCATTTAAAATATGTATTTTGAAATAAGTTCAAATATCTAGATGAAACTATATGAAATAAGATGTCAAAAAATCTTTTTTTTTTTTTAATTTCCTCAATCTTGATTTGAATTTTCTTCCTCGAGAAACCTGTGTTTGTACTACAAAATACTCTTTCAAAGAAACTTTTTTCAGCAAGCTACATCAATCATTGGTTCACACCATACAATCCATCACACACATTGTTATTTATTATATATATGTCACTACTTTCAAACTTCCAAAAGTTGCAAACAGAAACTTCAATAACCCCCATTAATTGACATTAGCATGTTCAACACAAACGGAAAATGAAACCAACAGTACTGCTGGACAAGACACAATTCAATTCTCTAATTTCGAGATATAAAATTTCTTCACTCTTGAGGCGGAGTCATATTCGAAGCCTTTCTTTCAAGGAAACCATTGCTATCTCTTGGGACCTGAGAATTTCTTGCAATCAATACCTATATATAAAAGGTTTAATCTAACAT
>JACEIK010002017.1:73319-91445 GCA_018107945.1 Datura stramonium | reverse complement strand
TGTATAATATTGTATACCGAATTTTTTAATTACTTCTTTGAAAAAATAATGGGCTATGCAACTAAAAACTTAAAAACTTGGCTATATATGTTACACCTCTAAGTTCCTAACGTATAGTAGGCCTATTTGTACGTTAGTCAAGAGTTTTAGAGTTTGACACGTACGAGGAAGGGACCGGAAAAAGGTCGAACGAGCACGGAATCGAGGTTGCAAGGGAGAAGGCCGGACATGCTGCCACAGAGGGGCAACGTGTCAGGACCCCCTCCCTGCGTGTTGGGCGTTGTGGCACTGCCCTGGCTTGCCACGTTGGGGCCCGTGACATGGACCCTGTGTCCACCGTCCAAGTCTTATATATATTAAGTTGATCATTTGATTTATCATATCAAATAAACAGCCCCTCGGCCAACAAGAGAGAACCACACAACTTTCACTTAAATTTCCTCCATTTACGCTGCCAAATGCTTTCAAAATTCAAATTAACTTCAGGTATTGAAGTATAAGTCTGCAGTGAGCATTACCAAGGAGTTAGTTTCTCAAAATTCGCCCGAAAAATAGTGGTCCCGCCGAGTAGAAGTTGTCGGATTTGATCCAAACTAATTTCTATACGATCACAGGCTTCAAGTAAGTATTTCCCCCTTCTGAACTCTCGAGAAATTATACATTTTCGACCATGTTCCATTAAGTTGAAGTATAGTTAATATTTATATAGAAAGTTATCATTTTTGCTGAATTTAGTACTGAAACCAGTCTCATTCTCCCAGTAATATAATTACAGTTAGAAAAAGCTATTGAATACGGATTGAAACTCACCAGTTAATCATAATCGAAGATCCAGGTATGTTAAGAAAAATTCATTCGGCAAGTTAGTTTCTTCAGTATTATAATTCAGTTTGAATCCCAGTAAGAAAGACAGAAGTATATCTATTTAGATTAGCAGTTGTTATTAGCTGAGACCGGTATTTCAGGTTTAGTTGGGAATTGACTTTGCCCTGTATAGCCCTCCATAACCAACTCCAGGGATAATAGCTGTGTCGACGCCCTCTAGGGGCAAGATGACGTCGCTCCAAGGAGCGGTATGCCGTCCACAAGGGACGAAGATGGGGTCCAAGGTCCTCATACAGTCAATTCCATGGCTGGACTATCTTTATGTCGATCGGCACTACACCATACCCCTTGTCGAGCCTGGTGCCCGAGGTGCAGATTTCAGATATCAGGAGTCCACCGGGCTCAGACACAACTACAGTTCAGGGGCCGAGCGGGCTCAGTTGCAGACCCAAGGGACTGGTAGGACGACTATAGTTGCTAGATGACTCAGTATGGCCTTGTTAGGGGTATGTAGACTGAAGTGTACTCACCAGGTCTTATGGGGCCCCCGAATAAGTTATTCTATGTTGGCTATACCTTCCGGCTTATGGGGGCCAAGTAAGGTTTTTGTTTGCATTAGTTACTAATAAAGTAGACAGTAAGAAGTTCAACTATTCAGGTGGTATATCTATCCCTTCCTTTCAATTACTTTTAGTTTCATTTCAGTTATTTACAGTTACTATCTTACATATTCAGTACATATTGTACTGACACCCTTCTTGGGGCGCTGCATTACTTGCCTGCAGGTGCGGATAGACGCGGATCAGGACCTTCCTAGTTTTTATCCAGATTAGCAGTGTAGTCGGCTCCTTTACTCCGGAGCTCATAGTTAGAAGGTTGACTCTCTTCTTATGTGTACAGATTACGGGTAGGTCGGGGCCCTGTCTCGACCAGTATATCACTCCTAGAGGATTGCATATTGTTTCAGATTCCTTGTGGTTAGCTGTTGATGGCCGTGTGAGGCCCGTGTATGCTTTCCTTACGTGTTGGTCGTATGGGGCCTTGTTTAGCTGTTAGATAGCGGTCTTGTCATCCATAGCTTAGTTTAGTACTGGATTTACATTACAGTCATAACTAGACATCATGATGGTCTTATCGGCCCGCATAGGATTCCTCGTTATTATCTGTTTCTAGATAGCTATTTTCTTTTACAGGTGGCTATAAGGCCTTGTCGATCGGGAGTTGTGTTTACAGCTAAGATATAACTCATTGTTTTCTTGATTTGAGGATTAGTATTAGTCATGCACCAAAGGTACGTAAGCTCAGTCAGGCCAGTTTAGATCCTAGTAAGGGCACCAGGTGCCAGTCATGCCTCCCAAGGTAGGGAATGACAAACTTGGTATCAGATCAGGTCATATCCTAGGGAGTCTGCAAACCGTGCTAAGTAGAGTCTTGCCTATGGATGTGTTGTGCACCACATACTATAGATAGGAGGTTGCGAGGCATGTTAGGATGGTTACTCTTCCTTCTCTTCCAGTCATGCTATAGAGCTGTGTTGTATAGGGATGAGTCCCTAAGCTTACCGTAATCTTATTTTCTACAGAGAAATGACGGACGCGCAACAGACCACGACTGGCAGAAAATTAGATGTTGCAACAGGAGAAGGCACTAGCAGGGTGCCTCAATCAGAGTCGGCCCAATCTGAGGGCGATAGGGAGACTATATCTCGGTCTCCCAAGCACTCTCCGCCACGCCAGAAGCCGTCCAGAGCGGTAGATGTGTCGGCACCGCCTCCAGCAGTCTCTACACCGATGCCATCAGATCAGGAGGTCAAGAGTATTGTTTTTATGATAGCCCAGATGATGGCCGCACAGCATCAGCCAGTGGCACCCATAGTTGCGGAGTCTTCGGGAGGACCAGGTAGTTTGAGGATTCGAGAGTTCCTTGCTCTGAGTTCCCCGCAGTTTGGGGACGGACCGGGAAGAGGACCCTCAGGACTTGTTGGACCACCTGCAGCAGATTTTTAGTGTAATGCATGCTGCACCTGCAGAATCAGTTGAGTTAGCGGTATTCCATCTACGGGACATAGCAATATTATGGTACGAGAGTTGGGAAAGGTCCCGAGGTAGAGATGTTTCCCCTCCGACTTGGTCCAACTTTTCAGAGCCCTTTTTGGAGAACTATTTGCTGCGGGAGATCCGACAGGCCCGGGTAGATTAGTTTTTGCATTTAGAGAAGGGTTCGATGAGCGTTCGGGAGTATGCTATGAGATTCGACTCCCTGGCCCGGTATGCACCGGATCTAGTAAATACCATGCCGGCAGGGTGCACCGATTTATCATGGGGATGAATCTAGAATATGTGGAGACTTGTATCATACCTACTCCGCGAGAGGATATGGATATTGCCCGTGTTCAGGCATTTTCTCAAAATATCGAGGGGATTAGGCAGCGACAACGAGAGATAGACAGGGCAAATCAGGAGCAGCGTCGCACGTCTAGACCGAGTGACACTCAGGCGGTGTTCCAGGGTAGACCCAGGCCACGACTATCAGGAAGACCACCCAAACCTCCACCCCCACAGCAGCAGCAGGGTAGTAGACCAGGCCGTCGGGGGCAGTCAGAACCCGACAAAAGTTCATGGCCATCGGGTTTGCAACAGAAGAGGGGGTCAGAGCAGAGTAGATTCACCATGCCACCTTGCCCTATTTGCATTCGATGCCATCCTGGGGCATGTAGGTATGGTTCTTCTACGTGTTACATTTGTGGGAAGGAGAGTCACCTGATGAGAGACTGTCCAGCCAGGGGTCAGAGTGATCAGGACCGACATGACAGATCTTCAGTAGGATCACGTGCCCCAGCGTTCCCAGCAGGGTGTAGGCCCTCAGATTCAGCTGGCAAAGGTCGAGGTAGATCAGGGGCATCTAGCTCAAGCATCGGTCCAGACGCACTTATGCTTTACCAGGGCGACATGAGTCAGAGTCATCGTGGGATGTTGTGACAGGTATGCTGGACATCTACTCTCATTCAGTGTATGTTTTAATAGATCCAGGTTCCACTTTATCTTATGTTACACCACTAGTAGCCCGGAAGTTCGGTATTACGCCAAAATTGCTTCAACGACCTTTTTTAGTGTCCACACCCATTGGTGATTCTATTATAGCTAAAAAGATCTACCAGGGTTGCACAGTAAAGGTTGTTGGTCGCCAGACTTTGGCAGATTTGGTAGAAGATTTGTAGAGGGGTTTTAATTCAGTTAATCAGAAATCGGCGATCCAGGTATGTTAAGGCAAATTCGTTCGACAAGTTAGTTTCTTCAGTATTATAATTCAGTTTGAATCCCAGTAAGAAATCCATAAGTATATCTATTGTGCTTAGCAGTTGTTATTAGCTGAGACTAGTATTTCAGGTTTAGTTGGGAATTGACTTTGCCCAGTATAGCCCTCCATAACCAACCCCAGGGATAATAGTTGTGTCGACTCCCTCTAGGGGCAAGATGACGTCGCTCCAAAGAGCGGTATGCCGTCCACAAAGGACGAAGATGGGGTCCAAGGTCCTCATACAGTCCATTCCATGGTTGGACTATCTTTATGCTGATCGGCACTATACCACACCCCCTGTCGATCCTGGTACCCGGGGTGTAGATGTCAGATATCAGGAGTTCACCGGACTCAGACACAGCTACAGTTCAGGGGCCGAGGGGCTCAATTGCAGACCCAGGGGACTGGTAAGACGGTTATAGTTGCTAGATGACTCAGTATGACCTTATTAGCGGTATGTAGACTGAAGTGTACTCACCAGGGCTTGTGGGAGCTTCAGATGAGTTATTTTATGCTGGTTGTACCTTTTGGCTTATAGGGGCCAGGTAAGGTTCTTGTTTGCATTAGTTACTAATAGAGTAGACAGTAAGAAGTTCAGCTATTCAGGTGGTATTTCTATCCCTTCCTTTCAGTTTCATTTTAGTTCATTCAGTTATTTACAGTTACTATCTTACATATTCAGTACATATTGTACTGACGCCCTTCTTGGGGAGCTGCATTACTTGCCTGCAGGTGCGAATAGACGCGGATTAGGACCTTTCTTGTTTTCAGCCAGATTAGCAGTGCAGTCGGCTCCTTTCCTCCGGAGCTCATAGTTAGAAGGTTGACTCTCTTTTTGTGTGTACAGTTTACGGGTAGGTCGGGGCCCTGTCTCAACCAGTATATCACTCCTAGAGGCTTGCAGATTGTTTCAGATTCTCTGTGGTTAGCTGTTGATGGCCGTGTGGGGGCCGTGTATGCTTTACCTTATGTATTGGTCGTGTGGGGCCTTGCTCAGCTGTTAGATAGCGGTCTTGTCGGTCATAGCTTAGTTTAATACTGGATTTAATTTACAGTCATAACTAGACATCATTTGGTCTTATCGGCCCGAATAGAATTTCCCATTATTATCTATTTTTGGATAGCTATTTTCTTTTACAGGTGGCTATAAGGCCCTGTCGGTCAGGGGCTATGTTTACAACCAAGATATAGTCCGTTGTTTTCTTGATTTGAGAATTAGTATTAGTCATGCATCAAAGGTGCGTAAGCTCAGTCAGGCCAGTTTAGATCCTAGTAAGGGCACTAGGTGCCAGTCATGCCTCCCAAGGTGGGGCGTGCCAATATAATTGCAATGTAATGTTATAGAGTGTATATTTATGTAATTATCCCAATACTTTAATTATTTATTATTTATTATTAATTTTAACACTTTTCTATAAATGTATAACTATTTATTTACTAAATCGGGTTCAACACTTAAAAATACTTATCAACACTTTCATCAATTTTTTGCACCGATTTCCCTTAAAAGTGATTGGTCTTTAATTTTTGCCTATTATATACGGTCTTTAACTTTTACCCGTGGGATGCATTTAATGAGATTTTATTGACGAAAATATCCTTATTTATATTATTCCTCTGGATGCTTATATTTTTTGGCTCTCTTTATTTGATATCGCCTTCTCTCTGTCACTCTCATACTCTCTCTCTCTTCTCTCTATATTCTATTTTGTTTCTTGATCAGTCATACCTCTTTTTTTATTCTTTTGAATTTTTTTGTTGAGAAATTTATGTATTTTCAGCGTATTTTATATTATTTAATTTATCTGTTCATTTGTTTGATAATTTTTTCCCTTTAAATATAAATTGTGTAATATTTTTATAGTTTTAAATTATTCGTATATGGTTCATAGTCAATTTTTGATCATTTATTGCATGGAAAAAAATATCCCAAAAGAACAAATCATAGCATAATGCAGAAGTTATAAATGCAGGGAGTTTATTGCATGGGAAAAAAATTAAAGTTATGCACCAAAGACACAAGCCAAGGTAGAAAACATAAGTTATAGATGTAGGGGAGTTTATTGCATGAAAAAAAATTATGCCCCAAAAGCACAAGTCATGGAAAAAACCATAAGTTATAAATACAGGAAATTTATTGCGTGAAAAACAAATTATGCCCCAGAGGCATAAGTTATAGATGTAGGGAGAGTTTATTGCATGAAAAAAAAATTATGTCTCAAAGGAACAAATCATGGCATAAAGTATAAGTTATAAATGCAGGAAATTTATTGCAAAGAATAAAATAAAAATTATGCCCCAAAAATACAAGTCGTGGCAGAAGACATAAGTTATAGATGTAGAGGAGGAGTTTATTGCATGAAAAATAAAATAAAATTATATCCTTAATGCACAAGCCATGACAGAAGACATAAGTTATAAATGCAGAAAGTTTATTGGATGGAAAGAAAATGAAATCATGTCCCAAAGGCGCAAGTCATGACATAAGACATAAGTTGTAAATGTTGAGAGTCTATTGCATGGGGAAAAAAATTATGCCCCAAAGCCACAAGTCATACCAGAAGGCATAAGTTATAGATGCAGGGGGAGTTTGTTGCATGGAAAAAAATGAAAATATATCTCAAAGACACAAGTCATAACATAAGACATAAGTTATAAATATATGGAGTTTATTGCATGGAAAAGAAATAAAATTATACCCCAAAGGCACAAGTCATGGCAGAATGCATAAGTTATAGATGCAGAAGTTTATTGCATGAAAAAAGAAGTATGCTCCAAATGCTCAAATCATGACAGAAGTCATAAATTATAAATGCAGAAAGTTTATTGGAAGAAAAAAAAATTATGCTCTAGATGTTCAAGTTATGGCAGAGGTCATAAATTATAAATGCGAGAATTTTATTGGAAGAAAAAAAATTATGTCTCAAACACACAAGTCATGCCTCAAGGCACAAGTTATAAATACAGGTATCTTATTGCATGAAAAAAAAAAAATTATGTCCTAAAAACATAAGTCATAAGTTATAAATAAAAGGAGTTATTGCATGAAAAAATAAAATAAAAGGATGCTCTAAAGGCATAAGTCAAGATAGAAGACAAAAGACAAAAGACACAAGTTATAAATACAGAAAATTTATTACATGAAAAAAACATGTTCCAAAGGCACAAGTCACGACAGAAGGTATAAGTTATAGATGTACGGGGGAGTTTATTGCATTAAAAAAATAAAATCATATCCCAGATACACAAGTCAGACGACATATATTATAAATCCAGAAAGTTTATTGCATGAAAAAAACAATCGTGCCCTAAATGCTTAAGTTATGCCTCAAGTCATAAATTATAGATGCGGATAGTTATGTATAAAAAATGCAGAAGATTTTAAGATAGCCACAATTTGAGTAGCAAAATTTATGCCTCAAGCCTTAACTTGGACAAAACTCATGCCCTGCAATTTTTTTTTTGTTTGTATGTTTTTGCTGTTAATAATATTTTTAATTACTTTTTATTTACTTAAAATGCTAAAAATTAAAAATTAAAGACCAGATTTAAAAAACAAAAATTAGAGAACATTTTGATTTATGGGAGTGGTAAGCTAACTTCAGCTGAGCCAAAGGGACTCTTGCAAATAATCTTTTACATAGAGTTTGCGGATGATTCTGTTAGAATATGTGGCAAAA
Organism: Datura stramonium; assembly: GCA_018107945.1. Lineage (NCBI taxonomy): Eukaryota > Viridiplantae > Streptophyta > Magnoliopsida > Solanales > Solanaceae > Datura > Datura stramonium. Next base: position 83,643 of record JACEIK010002017.1, on the reverse strand, counting down.
AACTCCATTCATCAACTCCCTGTGATTTACCAACCAGAATTTTGTTGTATCCGCCATATGGTTATCGCTGCCTAGGGTTCAGCCAGCGAGATATTGTCGACGAATCGACTCCGTACTACTCCTAGGGTAACTTTCTTTTATCTCTTCTCTTGATTTCTTTCTGATTTTATTATTACTGGGAGGAGGGTAAAGACTTATTGATGTTTACCCCAAATCAACACCCACTATCAAGCTGATCCATATATTTATTTTGGACTCAAGTAATATCTATGATAGAAGTTTTAAATTAAGCCTGCAGTAGATTACCACCATTATCTACAAAAGAGAATTGGTGACTTTTGGTTTTGAAGAATTAAAGGAAAAGAAGCTAAAAAAGCAAGATTCAGTTATTATATGGGTCAGTGATGCATATTCCTTTCTCATTGAGCACTAGCTTAAGAGCAAACATCATGCGTGCATCCTCTAATCAAAGTTGATTCTTTCTTCATGGTTGACTAATACATTTTAAAATAACAGATAGTGGAAACTCAAAAGAGCAAGAGCATAATTCTTAAGAAATCAGTAACATAGCAAATCATATCAGCAGAGTTAGGAGGAGACTCTGCAGTTACTTTCATGCTTTACACCCTTCTTTTTTAATGCTTTTCTTTATCTTTTTCTTTTCACATTTGCAATGTGCAACAACAATTTGTAGAGGATCTTTGAAGAGTGTTTAGTTGGTTTAATTCTTCTCCCACAACTTCTAGTTGCACATGAAGCAAGACTTGCGAAAATAAGATCTGGGATTTATTGTCCATCACCCTCTGTTTGATGATTTTACAGATGATAAAATTGACAAGTAAATCATCAGAAGTCTGAATTGACCTGAATGTGAGAATTAAGCAGTCTAAAGAAGAAGTCTTGTAAAAAATTATCTCCCTTTTTGTTAACTTTACTTTGGTAAGTCCTGAAACCCTTGATTTAAATTCTAAAGCAGAAAAAAAAAAGTTTAAATCTGCACATGCATTGAGGGTGTCACAGTTTCTAGATTTTACTCAATTTGAATAACAATTCTTTATATTTCAATTGGTTATGGATAGATATACTGGCTAGGAGACGGTGCTCATGGAAAAGTGACAAATGATATAGTTGAAAATAATCCTTAACTTCAAGTGATCGTGTGTATGAGGGAGGGAGAGTTATGTATAACATATTATTGCCCAATATATCCGATTGCCATCTTTTATGGATCTGAATTTTCTCAAGAAATATCTTATTGCAGCTAATAATAAGCTTTTACTTTCTATTTATGGATGCATACTATAGTTTCTCAGTTTGAAGGGAAGATAACCTTGCTGGAGAATTGCAGAGGACAGTTATATTTTGGTTTATTTTTGTTCAGCAACATATATTGTGAAAATCAACTAAAATAAACGGGATATGTTTTATTGATTTATTATTTAATCACTTGTATTTTAGAATGATGTTGTTAGTAGCGTCAAGGATATTATTGATGATTTCTAGAATATGATTTTTGTCAAGAGAAGTTGTAATTCTAACAAACTCTTTGAACTAAGTATCTTTTATATCCTTTCATTTCTCAGTAATTTCTCTCTTTCCTATGCATCTGATAAATTGTCCTCTCCTCTTTCCCCAGGTTGCACAAAGGATTTCCTTTTTTGATGAAAGCAATTGACATCAGGAACATGCATAACAAAAATTACAACAAAAGAGTGTGCTCTTGCACAAAGGTATTTCTTTTCATCGTTGCACAAAGGTTGAATAACTTGCAACCTGTCTCCCTCTTTACTGAAAACTAGAAGGAAAGAAAACCAAGTACAAGTTTTAACGGCTCTAGGCCTTGGATAGAGCTGAAAATTCCAAATGCTAATTGTGTCAAGGTGCACAGGACGTAGGGAAACATTTAGCTTTTTGCTGCAAAAGTTTTTTGTTGTCCCTGTTGGTTTTCCTTTAACGGCTCTAGGCCTTGGATAGAGCTGAAAATTCCAAATGCTAATTGTGTCAAGGTGCACAGGACGTAGGGAAACATTTAGCTTTTTGCTGCAAAGGTTTTTTGTTGTCCCTGTTGGTTTTCCTCCTGTTTGTATATATGTTTATGCATTTTCGATCAAGTCCTCTTTTTTGTTTGAACTCGATAATTCCATTCGAAGTGGTCAGTTGCTGATGTTAATTTCAGGAACTGCTGGTGTCGTCCACAGTTTACACGAGTTTAGCACTCATTAAAAGACAGAGACGTTCCATGCCATTCGTTGACAAAAATAGAAAAGTTGGATCTTTTCATTTTTATGAAACAAAAGCAAAGTCAGCTATCAACCTTTTCAAGTGACGAAAGGTAATCATGCTCATTAGAAGATTTATTCTTTCTTGCGGAGGCTAGACAGATAGAAAATTCCATATATTTTCTCCGAAAGGAGTTCACTTAAAAAAGAAGATGGATGAGAGTCAAGGAATGAACATATAAATGACTGGATCTTGGAAAGTATTAATGAGGAAACATTAGAATTCATTCTGGTGGAGGAACTGATGTAAGGATATGAACTTCCATGGTTAACATCTGCAGCTTCTCAAGACTTCATAATTACAAGCCTTTTGTATTATACTTAAATAGGTAAAGAGGGTGAAAGTGGTTACTCAATATTTAATTACCTGAAGAAGGTGACGATTTCATGCTATTTGGAGGCTACTTGAATAATTGTTTGCAAGGTGGTGCACCTTATTTCATATGAATTTGTTAGTTTACTACCTTAATCCATCAAAAACTGCTGTGCTTATTTCTAAGTAACTTGAGGGAGTTGGGATTTGAGTTAACTGCTAGATTTTGTCTGGTTGCCAGGTCCCTGATTTATGAATTGATAAAGCTGGTTATAGAGATCAACCAATGGCTTTATGAAGGAATATGCATGGAGATGTCAGTTGTCCTGTTGCAGATATTTGTGTATGGGAGTCTGACCACCTCTTGCTGTTGAAAAGAGTATGCTGCTTATCTGCTAATGTCTGTGGTATGTTAAAATTCTTGAAAACATAGTGGAGTCTTAGATGCTGAGGTCCACCAATATTGGCCAATATTGACTTTCTTCGCTAAGTGTCTTATAAAAACATTTGTTGATAGCAAGCACTATACTTGCTTTTGCTGGCTTCATGACTTAAACCTCAAAAAGAAGAAGAAAACTACACAGGAGTTCGCATTACTTACCTCTTTTTCCAGGTCTCTCTTCAATAGGTATCCGTCTCTTTTTAAGTTTTAAGAGCTTGAGGCCTGAAGAGTTCACCACAGAAGTCGTTTGGATGTGGTCTTAACCATAGTTCAGAGGGAATTCGGTTGATGAAAAGCGATTCATGCAAGTAGGAAAATGATGATTTGATTGTTGTAAAGGTTGTGAAAAGCTGTCCTTGGTTGGAGTTTACTTTCATCGAACATTTCTTTTTCTATTTATGCTGGTTTCGAGAAGTTCTACCATCTGGCAAAGTATTCTTTTTAAAAAATTTCGAATGGTTATAATTCTCTATGTGGCTGTAAAGTATCCTAAATTCTTTTCATTTGGTCAGGCAACAGATAGAATATCCTGAGCAGCAACTCCTTGTGCTTTCGGTCATTATTGGTATATCAGTAATGCTGTTGGTGTCAATCTGGCAGAACAAGTTGATAGTTTTACCTCGAAGGAAGTCCCTTCTCATACCTTACTATAGAAATCCTTGTTATTAAAAATAATTCAATACCACATATAGTAATCCTACTAAAGAAAAAAAAAAGAAATTCTATACTCTTATGCATATGCATTCATTCTATATATGGTGTAATAGGGGTCAGCAAAAGTATGCCGGCCTCACAAATGAAGACACCAAAAATATATAAATATAGGTAATAATCTTACTATACTAGCATTGATCATGATCTGCCTGAATTTTGTTGCTCGATGGTTTGCCGACTTGTAAACATTCAATTGGAGGTTGAGTAGGAGTATATAACTCTCCAAACGTCTGCCAACAGAATGGATCATACATGTGGTAATGCTCTTGTATTGGCTTTAGTTGGATATTCGTCAGGGTCACATCTTGACATGGCATACTGTCACTGCATGCTAGATGCACCGGTTTTACTGTATATGTGCCTCGAATTCCTTCATAGTTGATTCCTGATAAAGCCACTGCAGCTGTCTGGTTCTTGCATTTGCTCTTGTCACAATAGAACTGATCAATTACAATTGGTAGCTGGACTTCGTTAACTTGAATGTTTGAGAAAAACACTCCTTGTACTGACCCTGACCCACCCTGCATCATAGTAGAATTGAATGTTAATGTTCATTGCAGATACATTTGAACTCAAATTCCTGAGATCTGGTTAGTAAAAATGTTTACTGAATGTTGAGGAAACAAAAAAATTGCCTGATGGATGATGCAAAATGTGTTTAAGTCATTATGAAAAACCATACCTGCCATGTCTTAATTCTGACACCATTCATTGTGTTCTGCATAACAACATCTTTGACTGTAATATTTGAAACACAAGCCTTTGTGTTGTCTTTCCCTAGTCCTCCAATGCTGATTCCATGTCCTGGTCCACAATTTATGTTGTGTACATACACATTGGTGCATCCGGTTTGTATGGAGACACAGTCATCTCCTGTACAAATAAAAAAACAAATCGATAAGTATTTTTAGCATGCGCTAACATTTTAAATTGAAGGACAAATATATGATTGGTTCTTTTGATGTTCAAATTGTTTATGCTATCATAAAGTTGTCATCTAAGTTTCCATCTTATTTTGAGCAGTTTTCAATCTGCAGATAATGCAATAGGACTGAAATAAATGAGAAAGATTCAATAGAATTGAAGTAATTGACGAAGGACAAATTTCCTTCGTGAGGCTAAAAGTCTCTCTCAAATTACTCATTTAGTATCCGGACAAGATCAGTTTTTGCAGGTAGGGTCTTAAAGCATGTGGTGCACAAAGTATATATAACAGATAGGCGATTGCTAGTGTTAATGTGGTCCTTATGGAATTATCAAAGTGGACAATATTCTGGCATCTTCTCCCTCTGGCATCTTCTCCCTGTTATCTTTTTTTTTTTTTTTTTTTTTGGGTAAAAAATTCACTCTGTGGTGAGAGAATTTTTTCTGTTAATCACTACACATAATAATGAGCTCTTTATTTTTGAAGAAATAGTAGCTTCATCTCTTAAGCATTTGACTGGTTTGTAGTATTTACTTGAACTGGTTGAATTAAAAACTAAAATCAGTATAGGAATTACCACAAGCAATGTTGGAACTTCGGATTAGCACGTCTTTGGAGTTCTGTAAATGGATTCCATCTGTATTAGGACTATCTCCTGGAGATGAGGCAGTGAAATTGTATACTGCTACCCCTATGCAATTGTCAAACTTGAGATGGCATTGTTGACTATTCTGAATTGTGATGCCTGTTACAGTAACGTTGAAACTCCCATAGAAGCGGAGAGCCTGCATTTTGACGGTTCGTTTAGTATCCAATGAATACTTGGTGGCCAAATTATGCAGCTTGAAAACATAAGGTGTTTGAAATTGTCCTTACTGTTGGCTTAATGCTTGGCATTTTTCCACTAAGTGAGCTATTTAGCTGACAAACAAAATTTTGAAAGAGCATTAGAAAGAAACAGAAATCAAATGTAGATATCCATAATTGTGAATTCCAAAATTGAGAGATAATTACAGGAGTTGGAGGGTGTCTCAATATTGTCTTGTTTAGTGGAATGATTAGTTTTAATTCATCATCTAGAGGATCAGCATATGGGGTATCTTGCCACCAAACTGCACCTCTCCCATCAACCACCCCATTTCCTTTGATTGTAATCCCTACCAATTTGGTAAATTCAAGCCACTGCATAAGACCTGAACCCCAAGATTTGGCATCTACTGGAGCAATTATTGTTCCATCAAGCTGCAAAACCGAGCATATTCATCAAGATGTCAGTAATGCTGCAAATTGATATGGAAAGTCCCTAATCTACAATTTTAAGACTGATACACATAAATGTTTCTTGAATATTCCCTGATGTATTTGAACTAATATCAAAATTACAATTCAGAATGATGTATTCTTGAGGACAGAGTATAGAGGTAATTCTGTATTTGCATAACCAAAGAGGACATAGTTACAGAACTTTTGGTATAGCCTGCAGTTGTAGACTACACTATATGGACCCATTTACGGATATGTATCCTGCGAGTGTACGCAATAATGAGCTGTCAATTTGCTAATTTTAAGCGTACTTAAAAGTATTCATACAAAGTACCCATACTCTTATCATACCCCTTCGACACAGATATGTCAAGGCAAGAGTAAAGATCCAAGTAACATCGCTTTTACATATATGCTGATAATCTGTATTTTTACTGACCTGAAAAACAATGTTGTGCTGACAGTATGGTCCGGAGAATGAAATTGGTCCTACAAGGAATACATGTTGTGATGGAACGATCATCGTCGAAGCTTCCACTTTACAAGCAGCTGCCCATGCAGCTTGAAATGCCTGTGGTTTCATCACAAGAATTAAAACTTTCATGGTGAGCAATGTAAATATATGCAATTTTTTACCTTCTTTTTTTATTTTTGTATTTCAGGTGAGTACTATGTTTTCAAAATTTTCACAACATATTCAGTTGTAAGTTGGTGTGAACTACCCTAACAAGAATCATTTGAGTGGGGGCCACCTCATTTCTCTCTATGACTTTGCCTGCAATTCTGTCTTATCTTGTTTGTATTACTTATTATTTTTCCCTTATTATATATTGCTGTACCCTCAAAGTTAGTTCAATAATAATACAGCAATGTAATTGTCACTACTCACAGTTACCTAACTTTTTGTCCTGTAAACGTGAAATTATTTGTGTGAATTCCCAGTAACTCTTTTCATCAACTTTATTACAATATGTCTAATTGGTAACCCGTGAGACTCTCTTATTGAACAAAGGAAACTTTTTTTTTCCTTCTTGAACGTAATTAAAGGACAATTAATAAGTGCCAATTTACAGGGTCTATGAGCTGACATTTTGGCAATTGAGCTACAACAGGAATAGCAAAGATTTAGACTATAGTTTGGTAAGCGAGCCAATTGTCATGCATTCTGGTGTTTCTTAAATCTATAAAGAATTGAAAAGAGTAGGAACCAGAGTATTCATGACTTCAACTGACAATTGCCTAATTCTGAGTGAATTTCGCGTAATGTCACTGATTTTTAAAGTTACACTATGCTTGATGCAGTTAGTAAGTGTAATAGTGAATAAAGTTCAGTGGTGGTACGTGAAAGTTAGGCTGATACTTTCTAACAAGTGTAATGGCAGGTGAAAATTCGAGTTTACCTTGGTGTCATCGGTCTTACCATCTCCAGTGGCACCGAAATTTCTCACATCAAATATATTGGTTGAAGGTACATTGTCATAGCCTTTGCTTGGCGGGTTGGTTGGCGTACTTGGTGGTGGAGACGAGTACTTTGGCTTCGGCTTGCTCCCACTTTTGTGGTGGTTATTTCCACCATGATTCTTTCCTTTCTTCTTGTACAAAGAAGCAGAGGAAGTTCTTGTTTGTTGTCTCCAATGATTGCCTCTTCTTGCATGACAAATCTCTACATTTGACGACGACCATACGAGAAATGCAACTATGAACATAAATGTGAAGCTCCTAAAACTTAATCCTCCCATAATTTCTTTTGTTTGTTTTTCTAGTGATGGAAGAGAGAAGCAATGGAGGAGGTTGCTAACTGCTCTGTCTTTTTTTACTTAGCCAACAAAGGTGCTTCTGGTGGTTTATATAGGAAGGAATATGCAAAGTGTTAAATGAAAACTGTACATGCATAAGCAAAAGTTTTGGTTTTAATAAATATATATATTTTAGCCATTTATGTCATTCATTCTTGGTCCCCTTTCTCCTCTTCTCTTTTATTTATTAACTTCCCTTTCTTGATGTGATTTTGTTTGGCTGGAATATTTTTTTTTAACCCTTATCACATCCACCAAAAAAGAAAACAGCTGGTTTCAACTGTTACATTCTTGCAAATAAAGGAAATTTAATTTTTATATAAACATTGATTGCAAAAATGAAATTTAGATAAGCAAGCATGCATTTTCTTTTGTGTCTCTTCATGCAGAAATGATTAGAAAATAATTTGAGAGTAGCTATAATTGGATTATAACTAGTAGTGTATGATAGTAGCAATTACTATATGGTTAGGTTTAGTAGTACTATTTATTGTTTTTACCAGAAGGACTATTAAGTCTTGTTTTTTTTTAAAAATAAAAATAAAAGCCAAAAAGAGGCACGTGGATAGGGTGTAATAAGTGGTCAAGAACAGTGATTATAACAGCTCTTTTATGATCACATGCAACCCTTCACGGGCTTAATTTTTCTGTACCTATAATTTGTCTTCCTTACCAACAGTCCCTCCCCTGAAATTTAATCCCTCAATACCCTTCCTTCCTTTCAAACTACATTTTCGATTTCAAATTAGTTGGATCGACTATATCTATATTTATTCCGTTGTACTATAGTTCAACTATCCGAAATAAGAAAAGTACGTGCAAGAAGTGAGTACTTCAACGATGCTCTACAGCTAACGATTTAAATTTTGAAATTCTTCTTTATTTATTTTACAAGTGCATGAAAGGAAAAAAATACGTGAATTCCTCCTCTCTATAGTCGTACTCCATTTGTTGGTTGTATAGAAAAATGAGAGGTCTTTTTATATATTTGAATTATTATTTTTGAATGAGTGGGGGATGGGAGGGAAAATACAACGCCCATGGTTTTGAACAAAGGTTTTTTTATAGTGTAATGTGATAGTATAGTATACACATACATAGCCAAGTGTCCAAACTGACAATAATTTAGTCCACATAACATCAGTGTACGTAAAAAAAAGAAAGGATCACATGCTTTAGCTGTTTATGGAATGGTGGGTTTATTATAAGTAAAAAATAATAAAATAAAATTGTGGGGGCTGTGTAGGGTCTGGAATTCATGAATGTCACAATAGAATGTAGGTATTTCTGCACTTTATATGTGAACAGAAAACTGCCCTTGATTCTTAAGGGTAGGTTTGAGTTTACAATGACATAAATTCTTAACAATAATGCAACAATGTTACATCTGAAATTTAAATTTGAAAATTAATGCAATTTTTGAATCTCATTTATTAAAAACTTCTATATCTCTTCTATTTGGTTTCAAAAAATTATACCTATATATACACAAGAATAATTTTGCACACTAAAATTTTCTGACGAAGAGGGTTTAATTGAACCCTATTATTACCTGTGTAGGAGCCTATAGGAATAGGTAAGATATACAGTAACAACGAGTAAATTATTTAGAGACGAATTTATATCGATCTTTAAAGTTTTTATTTTATTTTATACTGTTAGTGTGTAAAAAATTTCAAAATATTGTGCTATTTGGTTTATATATCTTTTGTTTATATATTTGTATTTGCTTTTGTTTTTCTTTAATCTTATATATATGTGAAGGTATAAGGAAGTTGTATGTCTACATCACCCAACCTGTTAAGCTAAGACATACAGATAGGCATTATTTTGGAACCACAATTTATTTTTACCACCCAATAAGTTTTGTCTTTTGGCACTTTGACCTCTCTTATCCGTCATTTTCTTTCAACCTCTTGCATCTTTTTCTATCTATCTGGAGTTTACACACTGGCTGACACTTGGATTTCATCTGAATTTAGTTAATTTGTTCCAATATATATATTTTATAAAAAAGAAATACTAAGAAGCATTTACTATTTTTTTTCCTCAGATTTACTTTTTAGTTTTTGCTTAATTGATTATGAGGCCACATTCTTAAATTTTTCTCAAATTTACTTAATGGAGTGTTGATTAAAAAGAGATTTATATTTAAATAGCTTAAGCAAATATTCTATAATTGAGGCTATTAAATATATCTTCTTGATCCTAATTTTATTATGAAAAATTAGAAAGAAAAAAAAAAAGGATTTAAAGAAAAAGATGTGCAAGTAAAGGGGTACTCAATTTTACAAGTAGATGCACGTGATGACACATCCATTTTGTAATCAATAATATAATTTTATGTCATTTATGGGGCCACGATTTTTGCCTGTTTGGCATATGTTTGGAGATTTCTGTAAAGGTCCTTCTGACAGGAATTAATTAATACTTAAATTAATATCATTTCTCTCTCTCTCTTCACGTAATAATTTATAACTGTGGAAGCTGGAAATCCACCTGTATTAACGTCTAAATTACAATACGTTATATAATATTTCAATTTGTACTAATAATTCTATACTCCCATATTTGCTGTTCCTTCTGATTAAT
>JACEIK010002017.1:0-52210 GCA_018107945.1 Datura stramonium | reverse complement strand
AGTGGTTACATCCCAAATTCCTCACGGCAGAATTTCGACCGTCACCACGATCTCTTTGCAGAGAAAATTCCTCCGCTGCAGCGGTCTCCCGAACTAGTAACTACCCAGAATTCACCAGTTTCACACTTATAAAATTTTTTGCAACCCTTTCTATTTCATCCCTAGCCAGTTCCAGTATTCTAGGCCCTTAACCATCCTGTCACGACGTCCGAGTCGTTACAATTAGGGATCGAATTAGGTATAAGAAATGGTTGGATTCAAGAAATTTTTTGGGATTCCAGAAGCCTCGTGAGATTGCTATTACTTTCTCTGTCCTAATTTACTTGACATCTTGATTTTAAGAGTTAAAAAAAATTTTCTTTGATCTCGATCTTTTTTATATGCCTTTTAAATATTTTGGATTATAAATTATTTGTAACTTATAATACTTCTTAAGAAATTTTCAAATATGTAAATTTTATTTTAAAAAACTTAAACAATCAAAAATAAAAGTTTGACTCTCAAAAACTAAAAGATATCACCTAAATTGACACAAAGAGAACAATATTTAGGCGAATAAAAAAATTTCTTTTGCTATGTAAACCGCTGTGTTTTACAACTACGTAAAGAATTGTAATAATTCGGTATAATTCATGAATGATCTCATAGAACAACTAGTAGTTGCATATATATATGAAGTTATATGATTTTTCATAACTTTGAAATAATGATGATTCGACACGAATTGTAAGTAATCCAATTTTATGTTTTGGTTAAATAAAACATAAAGTCACACCTGTCATATCTATCACTCCCCCAGCCCCGTAGGGGCGAACAAGAACTATATGAATACCTACTATACAGGTAATCTATTAATATATCAGAAATTTGCAACACATCTTTACTTCATTTTATAGAATTTTGCATGTCTTTAGGAGCTATATTAAGTGAAAACTAACCTCATTATGCTATGTTTCAGGAATCCAAGAAAAATAAAGAAGAGAGGAATCAAAGCCAAAAATCTGTTCAAAAGACAAAGCAAAGGACAAACTGTCTGTCTAAGGGACGGTCCGCATGTTCATCCATCCAGCAAGAGTCATTGTTTCCAGAAACCATTTTGAAGAGGTCCTTAATCGACGAATTGAAGGACAGACCATCTTTCCAGAAGATGGTCCATCAATTGACAGATGGATCCATGAGGATATAGAGGCCAATCTTAATCGATGAAGTAAGGGATGGACTGTCTTTTCGAAAGATGGTTCGCAGATCAAAGGACGGAAGGTTGTTGGGAAGATGAGGATTTAAATCGACAAGGCAAAGGAAAGTCCGTCCCTGCACACCTGGTACCCTCATAGTTTAAATTATTTTATGCTTTTTGAGACATAGTATAAATTGATTTTTCTAGAGCGTTAAAGATTAGTTTTTAGTAGAGATAGATAAAATGCTTTGCTTTTTGTCCATAGTAGAGTATATCTTAGCTTTAGTTTGTAATTTTGAAGATTCAAGTTCATCAATTCTAGATTTCTTCTACAATTTGCAATTTCTTTAGTAAGAATGTCTAGTTACTTACTTTCTCTTCTTCTTTTTGCTATGGGTAGCTAAACTCAAATCTAGTGTTGTGAACCCTAATGATCCTAATTTGGTAAGATTAATTGTGGACTTAAGAACATTTGATTGATCTTGGCTTTGTAGTGTGTGATTGATAATGAAAGTAACTCAATCCTTCCCAATTACCTTTATGAGGCTTGAAAGAGAAAATTTAGATTGGGTTAGCGTCAATCAACAAAAACTCAAGGCATAACCTTTGTTTAATGGATTCTTTTGGACATAGGCTGAATTCCAATTTTCAACAAGCAATTGGGTAGAAGGGAGTTATCTTCAATTTGATAAATCTTGACTTTCATATTCATCAATAGCCCACTCTCAATTTACCCATATTGGGTGATTTAGGAGATCAACCCATAATTGGGGTCACTTCCCTAGTATTTTCATCTATTAAGCTAACCCTAAGCAATTTTTGTTCAATAATTGTAGTTAAATTTTTCCTAATCCTAATCTAAATAGTCTCTAAATCTGTAAATCTAGATTGAAGGGAACTAGATAGTTTGGGTTTAACGTAGTCTCTGTCGATTTGACCCCATCTCTATGTTGGGTACTCTATTTGCTTCGACCATTTTACACTACCATTAATTGGAGTGAATTTGAGTGGGTTTTCAGAATTAAATTATGGCGCCGCTGTCGGGGACTACGACATGAGCCCTCTAGCACTATCAGTTTAGTTTGCTTGATTAGACCTATTCTTTTACTTTTTCTTATATTTTTGTTGTTTGATACAGATCATGGTTGTTCCACCGGGAGAGTTGGAGAATGTGTTTGTAGAAGTCAATGACGAGGTTAATTATGCAAGTGCTATTATTCCACCTACAGTGTAAGTCTTTCAAGATAGATGGTAGCATATATAATATGCTCAAGGCAGAGGGCCAGTTCCACAACTCCATCAATAATGACCCTCATCAACATTTAAATAATTTCTTAGAGGTGTGCAACCTCCACAATCAGAATAATACTTTTAATGATGCCATTTGACTTAGGATATTCAAATACTCTTTGGTCGGGGAAGAGAGAGAGAGTGGTTGCACATGCTACCTCCGAATTCAATTCATACATGGCAAGAGCTTGTGAATATTTTCCTCAAAAAGTGGTTCCCGCCTAGTAAGAAGGTAGAATAGCGGGCTAAGATCATCTACTTCCGATAGCTCCCTAAGGAGTAATTATTTGAAGCTTGGGAAAGATTCAAGCAATATATACTTCAGGCACCCAACCACAGGTTCCCCGAGTATATTTTGCTTGAGAAATTCTATACAGTTTTGGACCCATCAACGTAGTCTGTTGCAAACAATATTGCTGAAAGATGCTTCATGGACAAGACCTTTAGTTAGATTGTCATTATCTTGGATCGGATTTCAAAGCACAACCATGCATGGAATGGAGGAGCTCAAAGTGGAAGGCTAAATATGGATACTCCTTCATTGTCTCACTTGATGAAGGAAAACCAGAATTGTAATCAAATGACAACTGCTATGACCACCAACAAAGCCCCAACTTACTAAAAAGTTGGCCGAGGCTAAGATCAAAAAGGTACATACAGTTTAAAAGGCTGTGAGTGGTACTCAATATGGTCATGGATTTCCCTCTCCTCTATATCAATATCAATCATTCCAGGAGCCACATCATATGCAAATTGAAGACACCAACTATGTTGGCAACTCATCCGGTGGCTATAGACTGCATTACCAGCAAGGCCACCCACTTTCATCATATTAAGGGTGGTGGAGACCTCAACCGCAAGGTCAAGGTCAATACTATCAAGGAAATGGTTATGGTGGCCCAAATCAGGGTTGGCACAATGGTGGGAACTATTAGAACTAGAACATAAGCTCAACTTATTATGTTCTTGTCACGCCCCGCCTTGGGGGGTATGACTGGCACCTGGGGGAACTATTAGAACTAGAACATAAGCTCAACTTATTATGTTCTTTGTCACGCCCCGCCTTGGGGGTAAGGATCGGCACCCTGTGCCCTAGTAGGACCTGACTCAATTCGGTGGAGCCTCAGTGGGCACATCTGGTGCCCGGCTAGCTCTATTTCTGATTTCTGGAAACAACGAGCTATATAACAACCAGAAACACAGCCTTCTCCGTCGATCGGGCCTATAGCCACCAGGAATATAATAACAATGCAACTTAACATGCTCATAACAAGGAACCTATACGGCCGACAAGGCCACCATGTTGTCTAGTCATCTGATACTCAATATAGAGAATAATAATAACTACGTGACTGCAAGGTCACCACTGTTAAGCCATGGCCCACAATACCAACATAAACAAGAATACTAAACAATCAACACAATGCACTACCACGCTATCGCCTAACTCAATTGCTGTGAGATAAATAAGTACAATCAAGCCTCTATGAATAATGAGAAATGATCGGGACAACCCCCGACCTAACCATATTGTACAACAAAAGGAGAAGAGCTACACCTCGGGAAATCAGCTCCTGATGACAAAAGAGATGATGACTCTATAGCCGACTGGAATCACGAGGGATTGCTCTCTCGTCTATGAGTACCGCAGTACTGGTCAAAAAACTAGCCAAAATAAGTCACTCCACTCATCCGCTATCTAGGAGCACCTCCGCCGCCCCGGGTTCCTCGGCCGCCATAGCCTCCGATATAATAACTGCGGTTCAGTCCTAGAGGACTCCTATATCAGACCAGAATCGAAATCAGACTGCCTCCGGGCGCTTGCGCTGTCAGGCTATCTCGTACCGTAATGTCGATCAAATTTCGATATGGGAAAGCTTCATCCCATCTTCGTCCCCAAATCACCATGCCACTCCTTGGTGACGAACCCACCCGCTAGTGGGCGACACGATTACCAATCCTGGGGCGGCGAGACTCAAGAAGATGCCCTCACAACAACATCAAGTCTCAACAAACAAATAACACACATATATATATAAGCATGTTTAACTGAAAAGTACTATTCGAATCCCGATTTCTTATTCTAATCTCTTCGAGTTTATCTCGATTCTTATACTATTTTATACCGATTCGTAATCTTTATCTAACCGTATGGCTAACTGTAGCCAAGATACTGTCTCTCTGAATGGCTAATCTCGTAGCGCATATCGCTCTGGTCAATGGCCAATCTCGTAGCCAAGATAATATCTCGCTTGAATGGCTAATCATGAGCTGAAATACCGTCCGTCTATATGATTTTACCTACTAACTTTATTCCAAAATCAGACATTTATTATTCTAACAATATGCTTATAATCATACAATAGGCTATACTGAATCTCGAGATGCTAACTCGCCATTTGGCGACAGTTTACTTACTTCTGACTCAAGTATTATACAACAACGCAAAACCAAATTTATTGAACTTACTCGTATACTTCAGATTCAACTCCGAGAACTCAATTACGAGTTTACTAGTGATTTATAAGGCTAAAGCTACTAACTTGCTGAAGAAATGCGGGGCTTTACATACCTTAACCTCGAGTTATCCGATCACGGGACGCTTTCTGGCCAAGATCTAAATATTTCTCCCAATTGCATTCATATACATCAATTAGTACTAAATACATCAATATTCCGAAGACAACTTCACTGATATATATTTATAGCCTAAACTTAGCTTATCAACTGCGGCCAAAACTTGCTATTTTTCGAAAGTCCGTAACGGAGAAGTATTCACTTTACGGCTAGAGCACATTGACACTAGTTTGGAGCAATTCTACTTACCTTAGGTCGGTAGCTCGACGCATTTGTCTACTGACCATAAACAAAATCCATAGGAATGCTCGCTGCTGCTCAATACCTCGTACTCCGAGGCATCGGATTGGACTCGCTTGACAAATAACGAATCCATAATTTTATTACCCGTGATTTTCAATACTTCTGAAATTTCTAATATTTATCACTTAAAACCGGCAAGTTTTATATAATGGGCCTGGATAGGCCCAATGTCACTGAGCCAATGCGTGGCCCCGCCTCGTGGACACGCTGCTATCGAGTGAGGGACTCTGCCCCGGCTCCTTCCCACGATGGTTCGGCTGTGCTCGTCCGACTTTTCTCGGGCCTTTTCTATCATGTATGGCTTTCAAATATGCTTAACCCATGTGTGAATAGGCCATCTAGATGCCAAGAATCTTATGGGGTGTAACAAAGAGCACGTAGAGGTCCCCATCTAACTCTCAAAATTGGAGGCAGAACTTCAAGATCATGGAGGCCAAATCTTTGAGGGAATATTAGAAAAGGTGCTTATGGGGAATAAAGAACGACGTAATACATGTCTAAAGAACCTTATGGAGATTGTGGGTTCTCACACGCATCCATTCAGAAGTTCGAATAGCAAGTACATAATCTTTCATATGACCAAAATCACAAGCAAAAGGGTCACCTTCTGAGTGATACAGTGGCTAACCTCAAGGGACATGTGGGTCCTTCTAATGCTTAGTGTATGACCATTGTCACAAGGAGGTACCAGTGAAACTTTATGGGTATTGGAAGCCAAGGATAGTGTGGTTAATGAAAAGACTAATATTGTGCACGAGGTTGATGAACAATATGAAGGGCTAATAAAGCCAAGTGTTGATATGGGAGTCAAAAGGCCACAACAAAGGAGATTATCAAAGATTATTCAATTGCTTTAAAATGAAAAGGAAAGGACAAGTGCTGAGTGATGATATTACTAAATACTTTTCCTCGTCTCTGCTCTCCCTTTCCGTAAAGAATTGCCCAACAAGCACTTGATGCAAAGGTTTAAAAGCATGCACTGAGAGACTAAAGAAACTACAATTAGGATTCATTTATTGATGCTATCATGAAATGTTTCATGCTTTTTTCTAAGTAATCAAGATGTTTCTAGAAAGGAAGTCGCCATGTAAAAAGAAGAGTTGGATTCCCGTGACGCACTATGTGAGTGTCATTATTACTTCCGTGACTTATGTTGAAAAAGAAGGAGATCCTAGAGAATTTACCATTCCTTGTAGAATTGGTAGATATGATTGCTTGCATGCTCTATGAGAAAATGGGACAAGTATAAATTTGATGCCCTATCCATACATAAATTCGAATTGACCATGCTTAAATCCACTTTATTCGGCTATAAATGACCGATACGGCTTATCAAGACACCGGTGAAGGTGGTGAAATATGTGCTGTGAAAGCTGAAAATTTATGCTTCCGGCTGATTTTGTGTTACTTGATTGTGATATAGACCGGACATCCCCATCATACTTGAAAGATATTTCCTAGTGACCTGGAGGGCACTTACTCAAAAAGCATAAAATTATATTTTGGGTCAAGAATGAAAATATAACCTTCAAAGCTAGGAGAGACCACTTATTGCCCATAGGAGTTGAGGATATTTGTATGGCTAATGTGGTGAGGAATGAAGATTTAGAAGGATTCCAGCATATATTTGCAGCATCACCCAAGAAAAAGAAAGCCAAATTCAAATGGGTGAAACAAACACTCCTCTACTACCAAAAATAGAATGTGGATGAGAAAGTCCCATCTCAAGGATGACTCACCATGTGCTTGATTCAGGTAGTTCTGCATCATGCCACGATATTAAATCAGACGCTTTACACTATGTGTAGAATTCACATCGTGTCGCAACGTTAAATAAAGCACTTCTTAGGAGGCAACCCGGTATTTTTGACTAATAGGTGTTGATGCATGTAGGTACTTTGAAAAGATGGAGGAAATTGATCCAAACAGAAAAGAAAATTTTGGCATTCGGGAAAGACGAAGGGACAAAAGGACCATCTTCGCTACCGTCGATTAAAAAATGAGTTCTGGTAAGGTATCCAAGAGATGATCCAATTTGCGAACTGTGCTCTGGTTAGATTTCTGTCACCATTGGACCATCTTTTGATTTTAAAATCAAACATGTGGGTCCTTTTTAAGATGGTTTTGGGTCGAATTTTATAAAAGTGGGCCAGGTTGATCTTTAAAAACCACCATGCGCTAAACCGACCCGACCCACTCTCTTAATTTTTGAAATTAAAAAGCATATCCCTTGCCCGATGCTCTTCTTCCTTCCGTCTCTCCCACAGCCTTTCCTTTCGTCTTTCCTATACCATTCACTAGAAATCTCCCATTTCTAACAATAATTTATGTTGCTCGATCGCTTGCATCATATCCCCCACACACATACTAACATACTGTGCACGCAATCTAGGGTTTTTGTAGCCTTGAATTTGAGTCCTCACTCTATCAACCACACAAGAACTTTGGACTCATTAAGGTATTTACTCTCATGTTTAATCTCTACTATGAATGCCAAATGTGATTTACATTATGATTTTATTTGTAGGAAATATTGAACTTATACTTGGAATTGAATGGGGGCGGGCGGAGAACTCTGGGTTTAAATTTATTAGAAATTGGACGGGGTTTAAGTGGATAATCATTTGAGCTTGAATGTTGTTGATATCTTCTAAATATTCTTGAAATTGGCAAAGCCCCATCCCATCTGTATGCTTTGTGATAAAAGAAATTGCTCAAAAAGTTGGAATTTTATAAAACTCAAAAGGCGGAGAAACCTATTGCACCGTCTTTTTTAAAGACGGTTGTCTTTTCTTCTATCTCGTTGAACTCAAGTTGCTAAAAACCCTATAAGTTTCTATCATTTAATCGATGTAAAAGTATGTATGTTGAGAGTTTTGAGTACAATACATACAGAAAGAGCCTGTAGGATGAGTATGCGAGCACGACATTGAGCGAGCAGGAGGCTGGGGCCGTGAGGCCGCGCATCGCGCCGCACCGCGTGGGCGCCCTAGCTCTATGGCCGACGTTGCCGCGCCTTGGCCTCGGCGCGCGCGCCACTCCCCGCCACCGCCTCAACTATATATATGCCTCTTTATGTTTGAATAAATCACACTTAACATACTCTCTCTTCGGGATAAAGAGAGGGTAAGCAACAATTTCTTCTGTTTTCCGCCGATTTACGCTATTAAACTCCGTCCAAACACAAATTCGTCTTGGATAACGAAGTTCTATGCCTACGAGGAATATTCGTTATTTCTGAAAATTCGCCGTAGTACCGGAAACTCCCTCCGAGTAAAAGTTATAGAAATTACTTGAAGGAGTCCTAAGCCGCTACAAGTGATAGGTAAGCATTTCTACCTTTTAGACTCTCGAGAAATTGTGAGTTTTCGGCCACCAAATAAAGTTGAATTGTAGTCAATATTCTTTGAAAGATATCATTATTAGTCGTTTATATTATTGAAAATAGCCTTATTTTCTCAACGTATGGGCTACAATTTGGGTGGAATCACCGGCTTCGTGGATGGAACCTTGGGGTAAATGAAAATCGACATTCGAGGTATGTTAAGGCATATCTCTTCGGCAAGTTATTCTCATTGTGGCAGTGTTACGACCTATGCCCTCGAAGGTAGATAATGATCTTATATGTTGTGATTAGTTGCTTCTGGTAGATAATGATTATGTATGCTATGGTTAGTCGCTATAAGATGTATTGAGATTATATCATAGTATCCTCATTGGGAAATGGTAGGTGAAGTGTGACTAATGTTGGTGTATATAGAGAGTTCCACATTTCACCGGTTACCATTTAGAGGTATTCTAATGTTTTAGATGTCATGCCAAAGCCTTAGAAGTTTATGGCTAGCTATTGGGCCCTACTTGGTAAGTTAGACAAACATAGGGCGAGCGAGCGATATAACTTTTCAGTTTGATGCCTATATTGTCGGTAAAGCTTGCCTAGAGGCCGTTACTACCTGACGCCTGTGACAATTTGGATAGGTGGTCTTATCTTTCTTGAGTCGCGGGCACCAGGTTGCCTAGTGAACCGAGCGACACCTTACCATATTATTGGCTAATGTCAAGGACCGTTAGTCACGACTCAATGCTTGTCCTATGGGTTGCTAAGGAAACCACTCCAATTGTTACAAGTCTGATAGACTAGTTGCTTCCCTAAGAAGGGAACATTATTAGTAGTGAGATGTGAGGCCAACGTCCTAGTCTACTCTTATAGATGCCTAGGGTACATGTTTCCATGAAGGACTAGTCCGTATATACCTACCTACGTACTATGAACCGCTCAGAGGATCCATATGAGATATAGACAAACTAAGTTAAGGTCCAAATGGACTAGGAAATAGAGTATCTCAAGGTTAATTTCATGGTAAGAGTTATAATGTCGCCCGTGGAGAGTTAAGGCCGACCGAATGTGGTCCGGCTGGTATGCACTTTCTAGTTGTCCCAAGCAAAGGAATCATATAGACAAAACGCATCCTACGACCTTATTGTTTGCTTAAGGAACTATCCTGTCCTAGTATGGCCTTTATCGCTTGGGCTACCCTGACTTCGCCCCTATTCGTCTAGGCCATTAGGAGATTATAATCAATGCCGTGACCTCAGTCAGGTGTGTAGCACACCTGGTGTACGTTGGAAGCTATATAAACTGTTTTAGGGGCAAGTAGTGGTTGCGTTAGGCCTAAGGGGACAGTATGCTCTTTGAAGGGCTAGATTGAAGCTAAATGTAGTACTGCGGGAGTGACCCCACTCAGGATAGCCTTCTTGACCAACCTCAAGGTTACTAATCGTGCCGTTGCCTACTTAGACTATGGATCACTTGTGAGGAGCTATGTGAGGTCGCTCAAAGTGATTACGTGATGTCCGAAGGGACCATATTCAGTTCGTACAAGTCATACTATCCATCCATGTATGGACCTCTTCTATGTCGTACTAGCACATCAATTCTCCGTCGAGCCTTGTGTGCCCAAGGTGAAGTTATAGGAGTCCACGAGCCTGCACTAGTTACGTAAGTCCAACGAGCTTCGCTATAGACCCAGAGGCCGTAGGTTGACTATAGCATCAGTAGAATCATATGGACCTTGTAGGGGGTATATAGATTAAAGTGTACTTGTCGTGTTTTCATGGGCAGCCCCAAGATGGTTATTTCTCCAGGTTAAGCTTTCACCTTTCAAGCTTATGGGGCCAGGTTAGGTTCTTGTTTTTATACTTGCTTGGTAGATATAGCTGCGGATGTATAGTCGTGCACTTTCGCCTATTTCTGTGTAGTGGTTTAATAGATGCGGTGTTATGGATAAGAAAGCTTACAGTTAATCTCTCAGCTTTGTTGTTGATTGTTACTCTAAGTTCTCCATCGCCTTCTATTCAGCTATTATTACTGCCTTACATATTCGGTACATATGTACTGACGCCCACGCATGGGGTGCCGTATACTTTCCTTCAGTTTAAAACAGATAAAAGGTGTGACCTCCTTAGCAAATGCCCGTAGTCGCATGACGGTTTCACTCCTTCCATTCCGAGTTTCTGTGTAGTGGAAGACGCTTCTATTTGTTGTACAATTTGTGCAGGTGGTCGGAGCCCCCGCCCCGACCAATACTCTACTCTTAGAGGCTTCAAGTGCATCACACTTTCTCAGCTAGTTAGTTGTTGTTGCTCAGGCCTAATGTCATGTTATATTTTGTTTGGCCATGTGAGGCTAGTTTAGCTAGTTAGTTAGTTAAGCCTTCTGTCACATATTATGGATATGATGTTTTTCCCTTTTATTATAACTAGATAATATGGTGGCCTTGTCAGCCAGCATAGAATCCCTTTATTGTTATATTGGCCGGGTTAGTTGTTTTCTTTATAAAAAGGCGTGGGTTCGTTGGCTCAAGGCCGTGTTTATAGCCGAGACATAGCAGCTTTGTTTTCTTGATTTTGAGTTGCCGGGGTGCACTGGTGCATAGCCTCACAGTCAACTCAGGTGCTAGTATGTCATTAGGTGCCAGTCATGCCTCCCAAGGTGGGGCGACACAAGTGTTCAAGTTCACCGTGTCAATACACTCATTCAAGGAGACAAACCGTCTTTCATAAGTCATCCGCACCTTGAATCGGTGTGCTGAAACAGAGAATCTCGTTATTCTCTAGATTAAAGATGGAACAAGGTACGGTCCATCTCTTCAGAGTGCGGACCGCCCTTCATCCATCCATTGCTTTAAATTTTTTGATGATCCATCTCTTAGAGTGCTGGGACCGTCCCTTCATCTATCCATTGCTTTAATTTTGATTTCATGTTACCCAATTCCTATACCGATGTTATTGCATAATCACAAAAATGGCAATCTAAAAGAGTTGTGCCCCAGAGGAGGCAAGACTAACACACCGAAGAAGTCCCGTCTTAGGCACAAGGACGAGGACAAGTACTTACTCTGTGCAAAATTTTTTGACGACCACAACTTAGAAGCGAGGTGTCACCCATCCCTTCACCAGGTGGAATCTACAGAAGTCACTATCTCCTGACCTGGATCCCGCTTAGTGAAAAGCATGACTGCCCAATCAAGTGGGACACAAATTGACATTTCCTCCAAGAGAGTCCACCGAGGAGGACTCCACTAGCGCACTCCTCTCCCCGCAGTGTCACGCCCGCCTTGGGGGTATGATCGACCTCGTGCCCTATTAGACCTCGGATCGGCTAAACCCACAGCCTAAGAACATATGGTGCCCGGGTCGTTTCTATCTCGCATTCCCGGAATCGACGGGTCATATAACGGCTGTAAACACAGCCCTCCGCCGACCGGGGCCTATAGCCACCGTTCGTATCGCCCAAATCCCGTAATCCTATTCTTATGGGGAAAAAACCTGCTGGCCGACAAGGCCACCATGCCGTCTAGCTACTCCGTAACTCAAATGCACGGATATTGTACATCTACATGACCGCAAGGTCACCACTACTTGGTCGTAATATGGCCCTACACTACCAACAATCAACAATACTAAACAAACGCACGGCCCTGGCCACGACCGGCACCACTAACCATAGGGAGATATATGTATACACAATCGTGTGTTTCTATGAATACCGATAAAATTGCTCGGCCCTACCTATACTCGTACAACAATAGAAAGAAAATGGACCTCTAGCCGTCTAGCTCCCATGACAGTGAGCCGATGACTCAATAAGCTGGGCCGGAATACGAGGTATCGGCTCCCTGTCTATGAGTACTTGCAGCAGTAATGCAAATGCTTCCCAACGGGCGCGACCATCGTACCGAGTATGCAAAGCAAAAATGAATACATCTAAAAATAAACAACATAACTAAACGCTTGAAAAATAGGAAATATCTAGATCCGTAAGAACCGCTATAAGCCGAATCATACTTCAGACCGTGAATGAGGCAGAGTTTACATGTCGACGTGGCGACCTGCTGTCTATTAGCTCATATATAACATATAAATACATATATATATATATATATATAACAAGCAAGAACCAATACCAGCCCCCATGTTTCAAGGTGCCAACCAATCAAACAATCTAATACCCCTACCCGGTTAAACCATCCAAAAATAAGTCACTCCACTCAATTTACTAACTACGAGAACCTCTACCGGCCCCCCGGGATCTCTAGCCTCGCTATGGCCTCGATATAAATAACTATGTCCTGAGTCTGGGAGGACTTCTGCATCAAACCGTAATCAGAATCGTTTCTATATCTGTAATTTGTTCCTCGGGCGCAAGCGCACAACAGGTAAACTGTGACCGCTAAGTGCCGAGTGTTTCCGATATGGGAAGCTTCATCCCACCTCGCCCTACCGTGGATGGCATGCCACTCCTTGGAGTGACGAGTACCACCGCTCAGTGGTCGACATGTTACTAACCTAGCGCATGAGACGCTCAAGGGTGCCTCACGACACAATCAAGTCTCAACAATCAATAATCACATATAGTACATGTTTAAACTAAAATACTATCTGTAATCTCGATTTCTTATTTCGAACTCTTTCAGGTTATACCGATTCTCATACCGCTTATACCGAATCTGGGATCTTATATGATCGTATGGCTATATCAGAGCGAGATACTATTCCGATCACATCAGACTGAATATTATCCCGTCTGTCTGATATTACTTTACTAACTTTATTCTCGAATATATGTCATAATATATAAACATGCTTGGCAATGCATACTGACTATATTGAGTCCGAAATAATATTCCGCCATTTGGCAATCGTTTCACTAACATTCGTGACTGAATTTAATATAACAACGCAAGACAAGATGATCAATTCGCATAAAACTCAATATTCACTTCTCGGGAATTCCTGCGGAGTTCACTGAATTATGCTAGGCTAGAGTTACTTAACTTGTCAAGAAACTGCTTTACATACCTTCGGGCCGGACATCCGACTAATCTGCGAAGTCAAGCCGCGCACTCCGGCCATTTCTCCTAACCGCATTCACATATACATCAATTAAAACTAAATACACTAAAATTCCGGGAAGAAAACATCACTTTTGATATATATACAAATTTTCAAACTTTGACTTGTTGAAAAATGATCGAAAACTTGCATTTTCCGAAAGTCCTAAGGGAGAAATATCACTTTAAGGCTAGGGAGTACATTGACATTAATTTGGAGCAATTCCACTTACCTTAGCTCTCGGGTAGCACCGATTTGCCGGCCGAATTTGTGAAACTAAACCGTAGGAATGCTCCTTGCGCTAAATACCTCGTGATCCGAGGTTAATTCGAGCTTGGACCGCGGCTTGACTCGGGCGTAATCGAACGGAATTATCAAAACCTCTCGCTTCTCTTTGTTTCTCATGACTTTTCTAGAAATTATATGAAGTTAATAAAATAAACCGAAGTTGGAGGCTTGTTATAATTGGGACTTATAAGTCGTGATTCCCGGAATGCGATTTATAAGTCGCATTTTGCCTTGCGACGCGCCACGGCGCTTGTCCGATCTTTCCCTAGCCTTTTCTAGCATGTATGGCATTCTAAAACTCTTAACCAACATGAATAGCCATCTACATGTCAAGAATTTACGGGTGTAACATTCCCCTAAGAACATTCGTCTCGAATGTAAACTTCTAACTATAGGACTTCCCCAATTTACTCAACTTGTTTCTAGAAAATTTTGGCGTAGTTTCCCTATAATATGGACTATCTCAAAACCCGAAATGCAGTAAGTCCAATACAGTACTCCACACAATACTATAGTATTCATCACATGAAAGATTGAATCGATTATCTCATTTATACATATATCATAAGGAATCGCATAAAATAACAATACTAGCATACTCAAGTGTTCGACTAGGCTTGAAATAAGTGAGGGTATCTGATTTTGATATCTTCCTCTGCCTCAAAAGTCCCCCTCTCGGTTCCCCGTTACGCCACATTACTTTGATAGATGCAATATCTTTGGGTTCTCAATCTACGAATCATTCCGTCTAAGATAGCTACTGGAACCCTTCATAGTCCAAACTCTTCCGTAACTCCGGGTATCCCGGACTAGGACCCCGGATGGGTCTCCTATGTATTTCTCGCATAGATACGCGTGAAAGACCGGATGAACGGATTCTAATTCTCGAGGCAAGTTCAACTCATTGCCACTTGGCCTATTCTTGACGACTTGATAAGGCCCAACAAATCTCTGGGCTAGCTATCTCTTTTTACTGGATCTCATCACCCCTTTCATTGGAGATACTTTCAAAAATACCCAAAATTGCTCACCTCAAATTTAGGGTCTCGCGCCGCACATCAACATATGATTTCGCGGCTCGCAGTCATGACGTTTCTAATAAGTCACCTTTTCCTCTAACCGTTGAATAATGTCCGGCCCAATCAGCGTCGACCTCCCACTTTAAACTACCACCATGCATCTATGATCTCGCCTATACAATGCCTCTTCAAAGGGCGCCATCTGATAGTCAGTGATAGTTATTATTATAAGAAAACTCAATTAACGGCAAATGCTCAACCCAAACTACTCCAAATCTAAAGGCACACACGCCCGTAGGGCATGTCTCGAAAGCGTTCAATAATGCATTCAAACTTGTCTATCTGTCTGAGGGTTGAATGCCGTGCTCAAATTAATCAAGATTCCTGCACTTCAAATGATTGCCAAAATCTAGTCAGAATTGTGCTCCTCTTTCAGAGAGATAATAGATATCGGAACAATCGTACCCAACTATTTCTCTCGATATACGCTCGCCATAATCTTCTGTAAAAGTAGCTTTCCACTAAAGGTGAAATGGGCCGATTTCACACCACAACTATTACCCAAATGGAATCATGTTCTGCGTCCAGACAAGTATCCTGCTACAAAGTCCATTTCACCGCTTCCCACTTCTAGAGTGACAATGCGCTCCCGAGTTAACCCACCGCTTCGGTGTTCCGCTACTCGCTGGGCGCTAGGACATTGGGCTATAAATTCGGCTATTTCTCTTTTCATACTTGGCCACCGCAGATTTCCCGATATCATGGTACATTTTCGTCGCGCCCGGGTGGAGAGAGAAGAAGGGCGACGTACCTCATTCATAACTGCCGGGCGGAGCCCCCTAAATATCCGGGAAATACGTAGGCGTTCTTTACACGCAAAGACTTCATCCTCGCCATTCAAAACTGCACTTTCCGTGTCAATTCCGTCCTTAAGCCGGGACTCAAGTCAGATCTTCATACCGTCGTTCCTTTACTCACAATCTTCAATGACAACACAATGGTACTCAATTACCGGGCCCGTTGTCCTTTGTTTCTGCTACACAAATGGCTAAATCAAGCACTGGTGTATTTCCCCAAGCCACCTCATTGCTCGGTTACAAGTATGCCAAACTCCCATAGATTTATGGCTATGGGCGTTTGTTACTACATTTATTTCTTCGGATTGGAGCATGCATTATCTACATTTGGAGAACTTACATATAATTGACGGCCATATGGGCTTATTATGCCTGAGAAACCGACAGTAATCTACCGTATAACTAGAGCTTATCTCGGCCTTCTCCGGCCGTATGCTAAGGCTATTTGTTGCCGGGATAACCTGGAACGACCGTTCCGCACACCATGTGCTCTATTCGATCAAGAGGATCCGATAATGATCATGATTCCTAATAACTGGGTCATTAACCTTGAATATTGAATAGTTGGGCTGAATGACCCGAATGTCAAGTAGTCTAACAATGCTCTAAATGTCCTACTCGAGCATTTGTAGCTCATGCATAACTGTGGAGTTGTGGACAGCTAACTGTTTTGTTATTCTACTTGAACAATCAGAGAGCTGGGCTTAATCAGACTTACTCAAAGATCACCCTTCGGGATTCGTGAAATCACCATCCTGCTCCTAGTAAACACAAAGTTGAAATACACAACAATTTTTACTTTATCGTATTCGCCTTGATGGTACCGCCGTTCCGGGAAATTCCTGGCCTATGAGCCATTCCGTAAAGACTCGGCCTTCCGCTAGGCCTCTCAGATTCAATATCTTACTAAAACTAAACAAGTACTAGTCCGCCACCACTACCGATGTGGACCCTTTCTTTGGGGTGCCCACGGCTTGTCTGACTTGGGACGACTGGGCCGACTCTGGGTAAGGGTGTTCCAAATAATAACTAGGTTGACTAAGGCCGACTCTCACCCTACAGGCTGGTAAAACGATGTACGACCACTTAACATACTCGGAAAAATTCGGTATTGCTAACCTCTCAAGTATGCCTATTCTAAGTGGTCTAATTGCCCGCACATGCGATAATGTTACTAATCTTTAGGATGCTTCCTCGCTAATACAGCGCTACCGTCGTTAGACCGCCTAATCGTGCCCTTATCATCAACCACACTCGACCCAGCTACTAACTCCCGTGGAGCTTCAAGCCTAGATCTGGCAACAAGCATATAAGTCCGCTAACTCAATAAAATCGAAAGCCGAGAGAGTTCCTTAAGTGGCCTCATACGTGTGGAATCATGAGCCGAATCACTTTCTTTTTTTTTTTTTTTTTTGCGAGGGTACTGCGAGCACGCCCGTATATACTTCCTAGCAACTAACCAGAATCCGTGTGATTGTAACCCCTATCAAAATACTGCCACAAAGATATCTATCTCGTATATATATCAACAACTACGTATAATACATACTAAATTTGTAGTGACAATGTAATCTCGACATGCTTTACCGAATTTCATACCGCATATATACCGCTCTACGGTTAATGATATCTCCTATCCTCTCTTATCATTTCATTGGATTTTCATCCCATTCTCGAAGCAAACAACATATGCGCTAATTATGGTCTCCGCTATTGAAATTTCGCCACTTACAATGTGGGGTCAACCTTCGAATCTTGTGGCCTTACTTGGAATTATATTGAGAGCTCCACGATTGTTTGCTGGGCCTTATCCTGCCGCACTAGATTAGGAGTCTCGTATCCGTCACGCCCGCTCGGGGTATGATGGCACCCCGTGCCCTAGACCCGACTACTAACCGGTGGGCCTAGCCACATCCGGTGCCTCGGCTAGCTCTATCTCGTGTTCCCGGAAACAAAAGGGCTATATAACGGCCGTAAATACAGCCTCCGGCCGATCGGGCCTATAGCCACCGTGGAAAGCATCAACAACAACTGTAAACATTCTAATACCAAGGAACTCATACTTGCCGACAAGGCCACCATGTCAGCCTAGTCATCTAAAACTTACCAAAAGAATACCAGAAGGCTACGGACCAAAGAAGGTCACCACTATCATAAATTCATGGCCCTACACGCCAACATAAGAATAGAAATACTAAACAACTATACTGGAATCATACGGCTCACACGACTACTCAATCGACTCACAAGGAGATAATATATACAATTGCAAGCCTCTATGAGTAACAATAGAAATGACGGGACAGGGCCCCACCTACCCATACTATACATCAAAAAGAGCTACACTCCGGAAATCGACTCTGGATGACAGGAGCTGATGACTCTATAGCTGGCTGGAATCACGAGGACGCCTCCTCGTCTATGAGTACCGCAGCAAGTAATGTAGCGCCCCACCGGGCGCGCACCACACCGAAAAAAAGTATGCAAAGCAATCAAATAATACAACTGGAAAATACAACATAACTAGCACCGAGATAGCAAGAGATAATCAATCTCGAGGAAATCAAGGAATCGACCATGCTTTCAGACCGATAAGGGCAGAGGCATGCCTGTAGACGCGACGGCTGCCTAGTAGCTAGTATATAGCACATAAATAGATATACAAGAAGCAAGAGCCAATACCAACCCCCTATGTCGGATGGTGCCAAGAAAGCAAACAACTTATATACCTACCCGGTCAAAACCATCCTAAAAATAAGTCACTCCACTCACCGCTTCACTAGGAGCTCCTCTACCGCCCGGGTCTCCGCTCGGCCTTGGCCTCCGATATGCATCGTGGTTCGAGTCCGGAGGACTCTGTACAAAGGTCTCGCACTCATAGGGTCTCGGTTCCCTAACACTCATCAGGCTACTCAAACAGATCGACTGCCTCGGAACACTCAATAGGGAATATCCGCATCGACAGCACTCGGACACATACTACCGTGGCTGTCGGTACTCAGGAGTGCTGATCCACCGATATGGGGAAAGCTTCATCCATCTTCGTCCAAGTTGGGGACTTTGCATGCCACCCCTTGTGGGTGACGTAAACCCACCCGCTCAAGTGTGGGCGACACGATCACAACCCAAAAAGGCGCCGAGACGCCACAAGGGGCCCTCACGCCACATCAAGTCTCAACAAACAAATAGCACAATTAAATAGCATGTATAACTGAAAAGACTATCCGAAATCTCATTTCTTATTCTCGATCTCTCTTCGTACCATACCTGACATTCTTTACTGATTATACCGATTCTGTAATCTTTATTTAACTGCTTAGCTAATCTCAGCCGTGATACTATTCGTCTGAATGGCTAATTCATGAGCTGGGCTATCTGCCTGTCTCAATGGCTAGTCTCGTAGCCATAAACTGCCTCGGTCAGCTAGTCCGTAGTCATAATACCGTCTCGTCTATCTGATTTACTTTTACTAACTCCCTTTTATTCTCAAAATTCTGTTTCTTTTTATACTACAACATGCTTGTTAATCATACAATAGGCTATACTCAACTGGGATGCTAACTCGCTCTTGGCGTATGCTTTTCTATCTTTCAAATCAATACGATACGACAACGCAAAACCGCATTTACTAAACTTACCAATACTTCAACATTCAACTCCGAGAATTTAATTACGGAGTTTACTATGATTTATGCGACTAAAACCTCTAACTTGCCGAGGAGACCTCTTTACATACCTTAACCTCAGTTATCCGACCGTCGGACGAGACTCCTACGCACTGTACCTATTTCTCCCAACCGCATTCATATACACGGCCACCAGTACTAAATACAACACTATTCAAGGACGACAAAATACTTTCGATATAATTATACTTCAAACTTAGGCTTATAAAAAGACGGTCGAAAACTCGCTATTTTTCGAAGTCCAAAAGGAGTAGTTATCTACTTTACGGCTAGGAGCACATAGACATCTAGTTTGGAGTAAATTTAATTTACCTTAGTCCGGTAGCTCGACGATTCGGCTTCGCCGTATTTCAAACAAAAATCCGTAGGAATGCTCCCCGCCGGCTAAATATCTCAGACTTGAGGTTAATTTAGATTTGACTATGTTTGGCAACAGAATCGGACGAGCAATTATATCATCTCCTTCTGCCTCTCTGCTCTCGCCGAATTTTTTGGAAATTATAAGGAGTAATGAACTTAAAACCTAAGTGGCATATATACTTTGGGGACTCTATAAGTCGCATTCTGAATGCGATTTATAAGTCGATTTGCCTTGCGACGCACCGACTTGGCGCTTGTCCGATCTTTTCCCCAAGCCTTTTCTAGCATGTATGGCTTTCAAATACTCTTAACCAACACGCGAATTAGGCCATCTATGTGCCGGAATTTACTGCACAAAGATTTGGCGCTTTCTAACTTTTCGTAGGCGAACATACTGGGCGCATTCTAAAACCTAACTTCACTATCTCTTAATTGTTAGTCCGAGGCTTAGTCCTTAATACATGATATTCTATCATTCTGGGGTGATTCCTGAATTTCTCAAAATCTCGTATTCGTTTCTTCCCTTATCTTGCTTAAGCCGAGCTCAGTTCAAGGTACCGCCTTACATTGTTAATAAGGTTAATGGTCAAATCCTGCTATACTTCTTCCGCGCTTGCAATACCCTCTCGATTCACATATTGACCTTCCTATCTTCGCATCACAAACAAATCATAACTATTATCTTGCAGGTATATATCTTTCTCTTTGTTATCATGTTATGGCGGATCAGCCTTTTCGACTGAACTTGACTATTACCGGGAAGTACATCACCGACTGATCTCCTACGCCCACTTTAAGTAAGCTAATAGTCTTACTTTCCACTTATTACCGCGAGGTCTGCACAATTTACATAATCCTAAGGGCTCCTTACTCTTTTCTAACATTTTCTCGGAATCAACCAATCCATCTTCACTTACCGCTACTTTGGGCAACATCGCCTCAATTTTTACGCCCTTT
The DNA here is from genome assembly GCA_018107945.1 of Datura stramonium. Lineage (NCBI taxonomy): Eukaryota > Viridiplantae > Streptophyta > Magnoliopsida > Solanales > Solanaceae > Datura > Datura stramonium. The sequence continues at coordinate 31,302 of JACEIK010002017.1, read as the reverse complement.
GCTATACCGGAATCAAATCTGGTGAGATAGGAATATCTCATCGCAACGAAACTAAACATGGAACCGTACTCACATCTGAAAAAGATGGAGGTGGGAATCCTGCATTTCCCTCTTTTCTCACACTTATTTGATAATAAGGAATTGTCTATTATCTTAATCGCATCTACATATCTAACAAATAAATCAACTCATATGTAATGTTATGCTTCTAACTTCCTACTCGGTTATAGAAATATACTGTGAATGGTACCGATAAAGGTATCACATTGGGAGGTCCCCTCATACCTCATCTTGCTGCTGTAATTACCTTGTAACCGGGCCGGTCCCTCCCCGTTGCTGGCATCCGATCTTCCGCCCGGGAATAGGATATCGCCGGTCCGACTTGTATCCGTATTCAAAGAATATGGTAAGTTTTAGGGACTCAACCCTATACTGTACCGTCTCTATAGCACGACTCAATGGGTAAGAAAGAGTAACCATTCTATCATGCCTTGCAGCCTCCCCGCCTATAGTATGTGGTGCACAACACATCCATAGGCAAGACTCTCATTTAGCACGGCTTGCGTACTCCCCGGGATACGACCGGCTTCGATGCACAAGTTTGTCACGCCCGCCTTGGGGGTATGACTGGGACCCGGTGCACTATTAGACCTCGGATCAAGCAACTGCGAGCCTAAGCATATCTGGTGCCCGTCGGCTCTATATCGTATTCTCGGAATCGACAAGCATATAACGGTTGTGGCCACAAATTTCTCACGACCGGGCCTATAGCCACCGCTCGTATCAATACCAACCGTAATCCTATTCTTACGGGAAACCTATGCGCGAAGATAAGGCCACCATGTCAGTTTTGTTACCTCGTAACTCAACAGAATGGATATTGTACATCTACGTGACCGGCAAAGGTCACCACTACTATCGAATATGGCCCCACACACCAACACAATCAATATTAACAAACACACGCCCCACACGACTCCAAGCAAGACCACTAACCATAGGGAGATATATGTATACACACCGGCAAGCCTCTATGAATAATGATAAAAATGGTCGGGATATGGCCCCCACCTACCCATACTGCATAACAATAGAAAGAAAATGGACTCCTCTAGGCCGTCTAGCTCCTGATGACAAGAGCCGATGACTCAATAAGAATGGGCCGAATCAGCGAGGGACGGCCTCATCTATGAGTACATGCAGTAAGTAACGCACACAATGGGCGCGCTACTCATTGGTACCGAGTGCATGCAAAGCAAAATCTGAAAATAAACAACATAACTAAGAGCTTTGAAAAACAGAAATATCTGATCCGTAAGAACCGCTATAAGCCGAATCGACTTTCTATACCGTGAATGAGGCAGGAGCGTACATGTCGACGTGGTGACTGCCTTTAGCTCATATATATATATATATATATATATATATATATAATACAAGAACCAATACCATCCCCATAAGTTTTAAGGTGCCAACCAATCAAACAATCTATATACCCCTACCCGTGTAAAACCACATCCAAAAATAAGTCACTCCACTCATTTACTAACTACGAGCACCTCTACCGGCTCCCCTCGGGTCCCGCCTCGGGCTGGGTGGCTCCGATATAAATAATCGTGTCCGAGTCCCGAGGACTCCTGTACTGTAAACTCAGAATCGTGAATCGTCTCGTATCTCGTAATTTGTTCCCCGGGCGCAAGTGCACAACAGGTAAATCAGACCGCTATGGCCGATCAAGATATGGGAAAGCTTCATCCCATCTTTCTCCTATTGCGGATGGCATGCCACTTGGAGTGACGTATACCCACTCAAGCTCAGTGGGTCGACGTTTACTAACCCAAAGCGCTGCGAGGATGCTCAAGGGTGCCTCACGACACAATCAAGTCTCAAATAATCAATAATCACATATAGAGCAAGCATGTTTAAATTGAAAATACTATCTCGTAACTGATTTATTCCTCGAACTCTTCGTGTTATACGATTCTCATACGCTTTATACTCGAATTTGGGATCTTATCTCGGGACCGTATGGCTATATCAGAAAGCCGAGATACTATTTGACTCGTAATTTATCTCGAATATTATTTTCTTCGTCTTATATTACTTTACTAACTTTTATTCTCAATATATGTCATAATATCTATAAAGATGCTGCTAAATCATACTGACTATACCGAGTCTGGAAATAATATCTCGCCATTTAGCATTGTTTCACTAACTTTCGTGACTCAATATAATATAACAAATTAAGACGTATTTACTAAATTCGCATAAAACTCAACATTCGACTTCGGGAATTTCGGAGTTTACTGTATTATGCTAGCTTAGGAGTTACTAACTTGCCAAGAAAACGGCTTTACATACCTTCACTTCGGATTATCCGACTAACGCAAGCTCGGCCGCACTCCAGCCTATTTCTCCCAACCGCATTCACATATACATCAATTAAAACTAAATACACTAAAATTCGGAAGAAAACATCACTTTTGATATATATACACCAAACTTGACTTGTTGAAAAATGGTCAAAACTTGCTATTTCCTCAAAAGTCCGTAAGGGAGAAATACTCACCTTAAGGCTAGGAGTACATTGACACTAATTTGGAGCAATTCCACTTACCTTAGCTCGGTAGCGCACCGGATTTGCCACCCGACCTCGCGAAACTAAACTGCAGGAATGCTCCTGTGCCACCTCGCATTCGAGGTTAATTCGGTTTGGACCGCGTTTGGACGGCGTAATCGAACGAAAATTAATAAAACCTCACGCTCCTCTCGCTGCGACTTTTCTAGAAATTATACGGGGTTAATGAAATAAACCGAAGTTGGAGGCTTGTTATAATTGGGACTTATAAGTCGATTCCTGGGAATGTACTTATAAGTCGTGTAGCCCTTGAATGCGATTTATAAGTCGTATTTTGCCTTGCGACGCGCCACTTGGCGCTTTGTCCGGGATTATCTTTCCTCGGTTTTTCTAGCATGTATGGCATTCTAAAACTCTTAACCAACATGCGAATAGGCCATCTACATGTTAATAATTTACGGGTGTAACAAGTAGCTATAGCAGAGTTGAGACAAAGTGTGTGGGAAGGACATGTATAGGTTGAGAAGGACAATTTTAGGGTGCTAGAGATTGGTATTTGGTGCAGGGACAATAGGCCCACAATGGAAAGCCTCGGGCAGGGTTATCACCGAGGAGCACACAATTAGCACAAATAAAGTGGAGTTTACCCCAAGATTATAGTGCAACAACAACATCAACACCGGAGTTCTTGTTCCACCCCGTATGCGTATGTTCGACTGTCCGAATGTTCTATACAAGGTAATGGTTAATCCTTTTTTATGATCGAACCCATGGCCGAGATCACATAGAGCCACCGGAGATCGGTGGTGATCGTAGGAGGCGGTTGACACGCCCCGAGGTGATCAACCGATACTATTTGGGGGATGATTTGAGGTGGTAGATACCGAGTTTGATGAGATATCACCTTAGGGTCATCGATCTCGAGGATGAATGGTATCGGAGTCATAGCCCGAGATACCTCCTATGTCACCGCTTGAGACAATTGACATATACAAGAGAGAGTTGCTTATTCCAAATTTCCAAATTTTGGTGGAATGTGGCGTACCGAATATACCGACTAAGAGAAATAATAAACTCCCCATTCATGCTTTAGCCGTGGCATCTATAAGGGCTAAGAAGAGGATTGATATAGGTCGATATTGTGTTTGGAGCCGAAGGAGAGGGCTATGCGATTGCTACCTCCTCACATTCTTGTTCTTAGTTACAATACTATGTCGAGATGTGCGTGCCAACTGCCGAGGGAGGATGTGTTCACTAACTCACCAGTGATCAATATCACCAGGATGAGAGATGACATCATGGATACCACTACGAGTCGGTATAGCTCCGTACCCGCCTAAGATACTAACAAGGGTCGTGTGTCCCACCCGAGGAGCTCCATATCACGTATTCAAGTGGTCGAGCCGACGCAAAGAATAGCAAATTCAGCTTCTCATAGTTACTACCCTTCCACTACTACATATATGTTAGATACCCCACCGAGACCCCATCGGTGCCTCTGTGAGACTCCTTGTCCAGCCTTTGAAGCCATAAGATTGATAGAGAGGAGTGGCAACCGGGCCGCTGATCGAGAACTTGCAGCCTTTGTAGGCACCATTATTGAGCATGCTCTTTCAAATTACTCCAAGACACCATTAGAGTTCCCTATGAGGCCTTGAGCTCTTGTTTAGAGGCTATGGATGCCATTGAGCCCCGCCGGGGTGAGGTAATCGGTTCGCTCGACATATTAAGTTTCCCGTAACAGATTTAGCAAAGACAAAAATTGTTGTTCAAGAGTTGCAAATATGAGACAAAGAATGTGGAGGTTCGAATTCCACTAGTTGATCGAACACCGCCCATTGTCGCCTTATGGATTTTCTTCCCGTGTAATTCCACCTGTCTCGGATTAGGCTCAGTCCTCACCACCATCAATCTTAGTCTCTAAGGCTACCATTGCTAACACTCCACAGGAGCAGGTTCCCGTCATACTTGCCCAGAGAAGGTTCCTATCCCCCCATTTAATAAAGGCAAGAGCCAATTACTGGAGGCGCCACCTCGCTGATTCAGACTTTCCATAGCAAAGGACGAGGCTCTCAAGATTGTGATAAAAAGTGTCACTACCATACTCCTAGGCCTATCTCATGACCTGCAGGCTAGCCTCGCACTACCTCGGATGATCTAGAGTAGTGCGCTAAGCGCTACAAGGGAGTTTTTTTCACTCTTGCTATATCATTTTATTTTGTATGTTCATTGAGGATATTACACCATTTTAGGTGGGGTGATATCATTTGGCCTTATGTGGCATATTTTATTATTGTTTATGTGTCACTTGATATGAGAACTCTTGTTTTGTGCGATATATACATTTCGATTGAAGTTTATGGATGTGTGATGTATAATCCATTTTAGTCCATTTTACGCCATAGTATAGGATTCTTTTGCTTTCATAGTGTAAAGTCCTCCTTGATTTTCTTATTCATGGTTCCTTCCTGGAGGCTTACTGCTAAATCGCATAATAATGTAGCTATAGTGTCATAGTGTGTGTCCCCAATGATAGATTACTAGGCGACATTCTTAAGCTACTAGCCTCCTTGTTGAGTCTTCTTTGATTGAACAAAATATTTTTAACTTAGGTGATGGTAGAAATTGAGTTCATTATATTATGTTGATTTTTGAAAACAATGCGCCTCAAAATTTTTGTCAGAACTATTCGATATTAACTTGTACTCTCCGTTTGACATGAAAAGTTTGACAATGTGTCCCTAGTTGAGAATGGTGTCTTTAGTCATTTTGATATTCATGTGCCAATGTGTGAAAAGAAATTTTGCTTGTTCACTTGATTTTGTCATACTCTAGAACTTGTCTTACTACTTATGCTCAAACTTAGGATTAACTACAGGTTGTAGAGATGAACTTAGGCCTTCAGACTTCCCTTCACAATCCACATTTTCCTAAATAGACCTATCAATTAATGCATGTATCCCTAGTCTTATATTTTTAGCCTTTGATCTTTTTCTTGATCAACTACAATTAATGCCAAAACCAATTCTCAAGTGGACCCTCTTTTGAATCTATCCTCCTTGACACTTTGAAAAGTGATGAAAAATAAGCAAAAACCGTAAGTTGGGGGTGGTTAGGTGGGAAAGGAGGCATTGTGTCAAAAGATGGTTGTTTAATCATATCCCAAAGTGTAATTGAGAAATGAGTTAGAAAGAAGGAAAAGAAAAAGTAAACAAAAGAGAAAAAGAGAAAGTGAAAGTTGAGCTTTCAAAATACTTTGGGGGAAAGAAAAGTTCCTAAGAAAAAAAGAAGGAAGAAAAAAAGGATCAAAAAGGTAAAAAGGTTATGGAAAAATGATGAAGTATTTGGTAAATGAGTCACTAAAAACTATATTTGCCCTACCAGCCCTTTCACCTCATTACAATCTTAGAAAAGCCCTTGTGTGCTCTCAACTCGTATATCTAAAAGGAAAGACACTTGAGTAAACAGCACGCATATGGTAGTCAGACCTATCATAGAACTTCTTTATGAGAATTGAGTGTATCTCTCTCCTCTCTTGATCTTGTGTGTTCTTATTTGGTATGTTACCATTGATTCAAAAAAATGAACACATTCCTTGGTTCGATTGTGAGGGCATATGGATGGGATGACTCGATATGCTTTACCTCTAATCTAGGTTGCATGTTGATATAAGCTATTAGTGGAGATTTCATGCTTAGTCTGAGTAGCTTGGGTAGAAAAACTAATTTTTGTTGGATGAAAGGTATTGGATTGAAATGTGTGTTTGTAGCCATTGCTTTTCAAATCACCCTAGTAATTGCATTTTGTGATTTCGAGATATTAATTTAGGGTGTTAGGGTAGTTTTCTTCTTTTTAGTTGCTTGAGGACAAGCAAGCTTCAAGTTGGGATTATTGATGTGTTGGGAAATTTGGGACACATCTTTTGCTTCATTTCATAGCATTTTAATATCTTTAGAGTCTAGATTAATTGAAACTAATCTCATTATGCAATATTTCAGGAACCCAAGCAATATGAAGAAGAGAGGAGTCAAAGCTAAAACAAAGAATACACCGTCTTTCAAAGGGATGGTCCGCATGTTCATCTGGGTCTAAATTTGTGAGCCATTGTTTTCGTAAATCATTTTGAAGAGGTTCTTAATCGATGGATAAAGGACGGATCTCTTCTCAAGATATTCACAATCGATATATGGATCGATGAGAGATAGATATGACCTAGTGAAATAACCTTTTTATAAGCCTCGTACTAAGACTATAGATTGCTCCTTTAATATGTGACACCTAGTTTATTTTCCTAGGTGATGTCCTATGCCTATTTTCTAGTACAAATGATTACATGATGGCCTCCAAGGCGATCTATGACAAATATAAGGCATATGTTGTCGAATACTCATGAGCATATGTTATACAAACCAATCATATTTTGCGCTTAGACTATAGGGTGCACCTCCCGGCTCATTGTAATAGTCCGCCCGTAGGGTGTGTCTTTCTATAATAGTTAGTTAATAGAATGAGTGCATCATGTTCTTTATTAACTATTGTATTGTAAATGTTGCCTCAATAGGTAGGTTCGCCATGCTTTTAGGGCTCACTATACTGGTATGGTCTCAACCTTGTGCACAAAATTAGCGTCGCATGTATGCCAACTGGACTATGCATACCCTTCCATCATTAAGGGTAAATTTTATCAAGTAATGCCCCTAAGTCCTATAAGAAGTAAATTATGTTATAGATCAACCTCTCAAGTTATGATTTCATATGTGTCAACTAAGCTATTTAAGCATGTAATATAGTCTATCAAGTACTAATTCTTGTCTTAGCATAAGAACTATATCACTATCTGACTGCCTGGCAAACTATACTATGGAAATTACCTCTTATTTTAGACACGTGACAGATGTACCATGTGATTACTAAGAGCTTCAAATAGATACATGTACGGTCATATGAAACATTGTGAATACTTGCTTGGAAAGGAGTAATATGAATACTTATAAACTTATAAATTAGACATGTACGACATATAGAAAATAAAGATTTTATTTCATATATCATATAAGTTGTATTAACCCTTATAGGAGAACCATGTAAAGTAGGATTATGTCTTACAATGAAGTAGGTTTTAGCTTCATATCTTACTTCGATTCTACATTTATGGAGTGACTTCAAATCCATTCACGAGACAACCTTTATCTATATCTAATAGAAATATATGGTCAATATAAATAGCTAACTAAGAAGCACGTCCATGCCGACAACATAATAATAACCTAATGCTAAATAAGTTTCGGTAATACTATAAATGAGCAAGGTATCATCGCACTCCTTTTTTCCCCCAAGCCCCAAATGATCATATGACCCCATAATGAGGTCAATACTACCCGCTACCTTACTAGCAATAAATAGCCTCTACTAAGCTTAAACAAATACATTTAACTTGAACTCACTGTTTTCAATCATCAAGCTTGCAGAGTTTTAACCAAAAGACAATAATTACTTCCATCAATACAATATCATTAATTATACTAGACTAAGATAAAGTGGGGAACATTTACCTTTTGAAGCTGAACCCTTAGGCTTTCCTTGCTTAGTACCTCTGCAAGAGATTAATAGTAAACTAGAAGTAGAGAAGAAGCTTGCAGTAGTATCATGTACTAGTGGGCAAAAATCAAGCCCAAACCGTGGAAGATCCTCTATCTTGGACCTAGAGAGCTCCTTCTTGAGGCTTTCAAGTGAAGATAGAAGTGAGAAATGAGATTTTTATCGAGATTTATATATATAAGGCATCCACCTCCTCATTTTTCATGGTACTATTCATGATTGTAAAAGTGGTCGTGAAGCATCTTCCACTGGGCCGTGAAACTCACAATAAATTATGGCGACCTTCTTATCCACAAGTTCATCTTGCACTCACCATCAATAAAACCAAAATTCATGGCTATAAAACACTTTTTATGGACCGCCAACTTGTCGGACGGATTTGTTCTGATAATGCTTATTGTTTCAAAAGAGGTGCTTCTATGTACATTGAGATGTACGGACCGTATCTTCATTTCACGCTTGTAAACCATACCATATGATACAACACTTAGTTTTAAACTTAGTCCTTAAACCTTCATTCCATAAGACAAAACACGGACACAGTACCATATACTACCATGAATTATTATGGGTTGGCCTTGTCACTTAGTGATGTGGTGGTGATTTTAATATTTTTTCTAATATATTTGCTTTAGTTTTGTATCCTCATCACAATATAAGGATGTTTATGATTTCTATATCCCTTATTTTAAGTAAATATATTTTTAAAGAAGAGTGAGGTGAAAAGAAGTAGCTTGAGAAAAACGAGGTGGAAAAATAATCCAAGAGTTCTAGAGAAATAGCCTCTAATATCACAAATGCAAAGAAGGTTTGCAAATATGAAGGTCCCTCATATATCATAAAATGTGAGTCACACTTCATAATTGCGATGTCAACTACCCAAAGTTCATACTTATGAACCTCGTGCTCACAATTGTGAAGGTCAATAAAAATAGGCAAATTCGCAATTGTGGAACGACGGGTCATGGGGATTCGACAGTATGGAATTTTATATTTTCTTGATCCCAAAGCTAGGAAAAGGTGACCTAGTTGCATGGAAAATATATCTTTGGCACCAAGAGTGGCAAAAAATTGCATGTCTTGAGAAAAGGATTTTACACAACCATGAGATTGAAGAATTGAAGTTTCGGGGAGAAATTCTTATGTTTTATTCATTCTTTCTCTCTCACTCTATATATGGAATATTTTCATAGTGGTTTTAGTATTCTAAAACTTTAACCTCGTCTAGATGTTTAAGTCTTGATTACAATTCTTGTTATGCTCATGTAATGCATGATTATTATTGATAATTAAGTGAGTTCTTGATTTCTTTAATTAATCTTATTCTTGAATATTTCTGAAGAGAGAAGATAATTCTAGGACTCTCCTATGTACTTTAGTTAAATTTGGTAAAGGCAACTTGTAATTGGGAAGAATAATAAGAATTTGGGGCGCTAATTCTAATTTAATAGATTTGACCTAGTCGTAGGACCGAACTACTTATGGTCATATTCTCGTGCTCTTAATGCTCCTAATTTAATTAGGATATTTAATTAGGTAGTCTTGTTAGTCTTCTGGGAATAAGCTAACAAAGTATTTTTATCTAAGACAATTAACTTAAACTCGCCATTATTAATAAATCTTGACACATATTAGATAGTTAGTTAAGAGTGTAAAGAACAGTATCATTCTTGTGGGAATTGATTGTTTACTTGGTCTTTTAGGTTAAAAATTAGTTATAACTCTACCTGTACAATCTTGATTTGTTTGGCACAGGACAGTTAGTGATAATTCAAAAATAGCTTGATCATTTATATATTATCTTTGTTGGATTCAAATCCAACCTTGTTGGGTTACTATATTGGCATAACTGCATTAATTCATATATATTAGATTTAATCTTGAGAATATCAAAGTTTAGCATCATTATCGTAGAACTAGTGTATTTGGGATGCTTTTGGAAGTAAGCTAACTTACTTTGATCCAGACTTGTGAATGTTTATCCATACAGATTTTTTATTTTATTATTTTATTTTAGGGTGGATGGAATCATGAAGTGACAACGGGTTTGAGGATTGTAATCCATAATTTTATTACCAATGTTCATATTGTGTGACCTCACTTGGTGAGAGTGAAAATATTCCTGTAATAGTAGGTAATACTACCTCAATCATATATTAGGTATTAATCTGCAACTTATTTTGTGGTCAAGGTGGACATTGAGGTGATTATTCGAATTATTTTTTCCCTTCCTCTATTTATGCTAACGAAATTGTGAGTTGTGTTTTTGAGTTGACAGTACACATAGAAAGTGGGGAATAGGGGTGTCGTGTGAAGGCATAAAAATAATCTAGATATACTAGGAGTAGAAAGCTACCAGAGGAAGAGCGAAATCTCATCCATCAATTTTCCTTTGAATATTATGAGGATTTAAAATGAATGAACGATTCATCTAAGGAAGTCAATCCCTAAATTGTCATGGAGTTAAAGCACCTCAAAGGAAAATGTTGAAGAAGAGACTAAAATCCCAGCGAGTGAACTAAAACTTCTTTATGATCATAATGAAAATTGTGAAAGTGAAGGAATGGTTTAGATAAGAGAAAGTGAGGATGTCAAGATCGAATATAATTTAAAATGTGTGGATTGGTGTCTACTCCTAAATCATTAGTCAATATAGAACTTGGATGGTACAGAAACTGATCCACATGAATCCATGGGGGAATGTGAAGAGGAAAGACAAGAGTTTTATTTTCTGCAAGTTGAAAACTTAAGAATTCATCATGGAACCCAACACTCAAAATCCGAAAAGTGCAAATTAAAAAAGAAAAATGTCGGTCATGTTCATCTACATACCACCTATCACTACTCATGGCCACAAACAAGTCAAAATTCTCAATTCATATCCTTCAAGTGGAAAGAAAAATGATAATGGGTTGCTCGTACACGAAGTTAAATGAGTGCTTGTGAGGCAACCCATCATTTTTTAATATTTTTTTATTTTATTATTTATATTATTTTAGAATAGTTGTTAGAATTAAGTGTAGAAGTGTTTCAAATTTTTCAAGAGAATAAGCTAAGAGCAACTCAGTTCGAGCTACGTATATCGCATTTGGGGACCACATGTTCACTATTGGTGAGAATTCAAAAATATCGTAAATATCAAAGCAATTACAAACCTCTTAAAATTTTTTGTCAATATCTCAATTGTGATATCTAGTTCGCAATTGTTACGCTTGCGATATTAAACTGGGTAGAAGGTTTCAAAATATAAAATACTATTGTCTCTCTCTCTCCCAAAATCAAATTTCTTCCTCACTCATAGTTAGAATCAACCCATCTATATGAAAACATCAAAGTATGAAAGTTAAACCCTACTCTCTTTCTATATTTGTAGTATTTATTCTCTCCATGTCTCTTGAAAACTAGGGCTTGTTTTGATATTAAAGTCTTGTAAAAATTTGTGCATTATATTTGTTTTTAATCGGTGAGAATAATATTATGAATGAGTGATGCTTTTGTGTGTCTAAGTTGGGGAAGCTCCAAGCACCTATTGTAGTGAAAATAGGGTGATGAAAAAGTTATTCTATAATGGTGCTCGGCGAAAGTCCCAAATTTAGGGCTCCTTATTTAATCATAGATTTTTATGATTCAATAATGTATATGAAATATGTTGCATGAGTTTGAGTCTTAAACTCGCTTGGGAATCTAAATTTAAAGTCTTGGGTGTTAAAAATTTGAGTTGGAAAATGTGGTGAGTGGAGAAGACGACTTCGTATTTCCGATCTTGCTCCGTTTAGGATATCACAATTGAGAACTTCTGAGGTCAATTGCAAGGTAATTATCTTCACATTGTGAAGAATTTGTCACTTTTGCGATATCACAATTGCGATAGGCTTCTTCATAACTATGATATCTGAGGCTGAATTCTAATAGTTTTAGAATTTTGCAAAATTTTCAAAGATTAGGTTCAAAATGTTTAAATCTCCTTAGCATCATTGGCTCATTTTGCAATATATTTTATACCAATAATTTCTTACCTAAGTTCTTTGTTTTCAAGTACTTCAAACAACTAAACTAGGTTCTCACATCGATATTTCGTGCATCACAGCTCCTATTACCGAGGAGGATTATGAACATCATCAAGTTCTTATCTCTCGTCTTCCAAGAATGATACTATGCTGACTAGTAGGGAAGAGTCCGATCCTAAAATATGGATTCAATATGGATAGGCTTCTAAACTTCTTTTCTAAGCTCTACAAACAGACTGTTTAGATAAGATGGATTTGCTTTGCTCTCGCCTATCGTGTATATAAGCAATGGGTACGAGAGTTCTATGCCAACCTAAAAGTTGTTAGTTTTTCCACCATTGTAACGAGAATGGGGGGTGATAGTGGGACTTTAGAGTTGCTATCAATCAATTCTATGATTCGCCGAACCACGACATGGCGCCATACTTTGTAAAGAATTGTGTTGGAGGTGACTAACTAGTTTCGAAGTTGTGCCTAGAAAAAATGTGTCATGGGTTGTGACCGAAAGGGATTATTCTAATGAGTTGTCTTTCAATTTAAAAATTCATCTTGCTATCATATGTAGTCGAGGCTCTAAGAGGAAATGTATAAAACATCTTAATGTTGAGGTCTTAGATGATTGGTTGCGTAATTGAAAGCATTGGGCTTAATGTGGGCCATTTTATCATCAGTGGAGCTTAAGGAATTCATGGAGTAGGATAGTCCAAATCTGATGCTTCCATCTCTGGGCTGTATAATAATGTGGGAGTTGAGGTAGATCCTATAGATAGGTGAGTGGAACCGGTAGTGCCTAGTCGCTCCATTAAAGAAGAGAAGAGGTGGGTCCCGTGCATGGGCAAGAAGAGAAAAGTGACTTCGACATCTTAGACTGATACTTGTCGTCGGGCCACTACCTACGGTAGAGGACTATTTTTCTTAATGGCTGCATGAGATGAAGTATATCAAATACTTGGTAGTCGGGTCTTTACAAAGGGACTCGATAGTATCAACGCGAGCAGCCTACATAATGCAGAATAAAGTAGGAGTTGCAAAGGTATCTAGATTTACCAAAATAGTAGAGGTGGTCCACTCCTAGGAAGCAAGAGATAACTTACACTATCATGGCCAAAACACGATCATGGTGATCTAAGTAATGCACACACTAAATTGACTCGAGTCACGCCTAGGATGAGAAAAAGAGAAAAATAGGATAAACTCTTCACCCATATATGGAAGGGTGTAAAAGGTATATGAAAGGTGATAAAACCTCTGGATGAATTGGCATCCACTAGGATAGAGGTTCTTGTCAATGCTCCGATTCATTAGTTCGAATAAGAGGAGCAGACGGAGGAAGATGAGGGAGGAGACAAAGAGCGAAGAGAGTTATTGACATGTACTCGAGAGTACTCTACACCCTCTTTAATTTCTTTATTTCTTTACTTTGAGGATATTGCAATTTTGTAGTTGGAGCTAGTGGCTTCTTGGTGTAACTGTTGATGTTTTGGAGTTGTGATGGTTATCTGTGTAGTTTTTGTTTTACTTTAGGATTATAATTTCCTTAGTTTTTCTTAGACGGGTTATTTTCTAGGTTAATATCTTATGTTAAATCGAGCATGTTTAGGTAGCAGGTCATAATTGTAGTGACAAATCTCGTGATAGATTGCTGATGGTTTTGTTGGAGGAACTAGTCTTGTGTGTCATTTATATAACATAGAGTATTCCCTGTCTATGCCAAAGGTAGAATAAATTATGCAAAAAGCATATAGTGTTTGATGTAAAATAAACTCCTCCAAAATTAAATTATTATGTGAACTTGATTGGTTAGGTATTGATATGTTGGCTCTTTCTATAACATTATAATCGCTAGTTGTTGCCTAGAGTACTTGTTTGAGAGTAAGATTTAGCTAAATTACATTGATGTGCCAATGTGTTGTGAGTAACTAATATATTTTCATGTGTTATGCTTGATGCTCCCGAGTGTGTACGGGTCGACATAAGTAATATAGTGGCCTCTTTAAGAGATGGATGTCGAACCTTAATGTGACTGGACCAATTTTGCTAATTATCAAGTTCAAGTGTGATATCAAATGCCTAAGTGTTGATTATAGATTTTTTCATAAATTTGATTAAGTCTAGATGTGGTCAACGAAATACTCAATTCATTCAAGGAGCAACTAGAGTTAAAGCCGAATAATCATGCAATACTACGATTTGCAAATGGTTTAAGTATGAAACTATAAATTGTCATCTCACGTAATTAAAATTGCATGTTCATGGCCTTCCGAACCTCTAAACACGACAAACTAGCCTCACTACTACATTGTTGAGCGAGGAATTCATTTCTAGTTGTGGGCAATTCACTACGTGGATGTGGTTTATGGGGTTTATGCTTGATTTGGGTATCTCCGTACCTCCAACCATTTAACCAAACTAGTTTCACAACTACTCCTAAGCAAGTGGTGGAGTATGACTTAAGTTGGTGTCTTTCTATCTTCCCATTTTATCAACCAAGCAAGGTAAATTAGGTATATTCCTATCCTAACCACAAATCTTATCAAAAGAAAAGAACTTGCTTCCTACATTCTTATGTTCTTGCCTAGGTGTGCTTTCTCAAGCATTTACCCATGCTTAACGTGTGTTTTCTCTGAAGTGTGATTGATCACGGAAAATATAGGGCCCGTGTTACGCTTTATAGCTTAAATTAGTCGTGGTTGTTCAAGCTATTTGATACATTTTCATGTAATTTTATATAAATGTGAAGATATGTAAGCAATCCAACATGATTAGCCTTTGTTTTGTAGGTTTTGATGACTTTTGAGGAGCTAATTCATGAATTGGTGAAGTAGAGTTTGAGACGGAATAAACACGCAACGCCGGGCAAAGGAGGAGGCCTGTGGTCAGCCCACCTGCGAGCTGGCAACGTGCCACGGCAGTAATGAATGTCCAAGCACAGCCTCGCTGCTTGGCAACGTGCCACGGCAGGTGGCTCCGCGACCAAGGGTGTGGTAACGCGCTGCCCAAGCAGCGTGCCACGCTGCTTGTCAAGGTGCTGGGTGCCGCCAAGGCCGATTTTCGGTTGTTTTCCAAAGGAGCTTTATGGTGCCTCCGTGACTCGCGATGCCCATGTCACGGAGGCAAGCAGCTCGCGATACACCAGACACCTGAGCCGTTCCATGACAGCCAAATTTGCACGTTTCCATTTACTATAAATAGGACCCTTAGCCCTAATTCCATTTGGTCACGATTTTATTCAGAAAAACTGACAGGAGTGAAGGGAGAAGTGGAGAACTCATCTAGGTTTATCAAATCCCCTTCATCTACCAACATCGTGTAAGTATGTATTTAGAGTAGATTAATAGTAGCTTAGGAGTAGTTTTACGAACATGCATGGCAAGAACCCTTCCTCTAGGTTGAAGCCATGGATTATGATTGTAATTCTAAGGATATTGTTTTGGAATTGAGTTATTGATTGTTATTTTCGTCTTACATTCTCGATTTGTTGGCTGTTTCTTTAAGGATTGATCACCACATAAAAGCATATTTGTTAGCTTGGGAAATAGCTTGAGAAGGAATTACTCTAGGTCAGGACATGAGAATGTGGGGAGTATGAAGAAATCTCGGAGAGGTCTGTTTGGATAGAAATATACCTAACACCTTGCTTGGTTGACATACGGAGGTTATGAAAGACCAATTTGGGATGTCACATCACCACTGAAGAAAGTAGTTGTGAGGCTAAGTTGAGTTAAAATGGTTAGACGTGATTTAAAGTCTAATCGTTTCCCCGTGTTCACAACATAATTACTGCCCGCGACTAGAAAATTAAAACTCCTCACAATGATGCAAAGGAGGCTAGATTGCCGTGTTAAGAGGCTCGGAAGACCATGAACATGCACCACCAGTGACATAAAAATTGATAGTCCCATACTTATTCCATTGCAAATCGTATTATCGCATGATTATCTGGTTTTAACTCTTATGTTGCTCCTAGAGCACTTCTCTTAATATGCCTGACCCAAACTTAGACTTAAATATTCTTCAAACGAAAATGTCTATCACCAACACTTTAGGTATTTAAGAACACACTAGAAATGGATAGTTAGAGGAATGGGTCCACCTCGTGGGTTCGACATTCTGGTTCTCTAAAAAGAGCCACTATATTACTTCTGCACGAATCGTACACTTCATGCACGCTGCTTTCTGCCGTTTGGGACTCAAGAAGTTTTAATAACTTATTCGCTTGTGTGATTTTGAATTTCCTTAAGTGTTGAGAAACTTGGTCTTAGTCTGTCTATTTGCAGGTGACATGTTGTCCCGCCGAGTCGGCTAGAAATAGAGAGCTTGTGTGGGAACCGCTGCTTGAACCCGAACGCCAAATCCATTTGCAAAGGAGAGTAGCTCTAGACCAAAGCCGAAGAGACTTCAAGAAAAGGTACAACAACCACCCGCTGGGCAAGCACATTGTCATCGTAAGCAATGGCAAAGAAGACTCCGCTCGCGAAGTGGCCATCCCACTAGCGACGAATGTGACTCTAGTATCCGTAAACCTGAGCTCCTGGAGGGAACTTTGATCTTAAAAACACATGGTGCAGCCGCAGCATTCCCAGTGGCCGCTCACTGGGTGGCACATGAGGACCCGCAGCGCACTTACAGCTTTCTTGAGATAAGTGACACGTTTGTCCTCACCGGCGTGTCCATGACAGCCGCTAACCCTTCTCCCCATTTTCATTGTTGGGAGAGGCGAAAAGTGGCCGAAGGCCGAGCCACCGAACTCCATAACTTCAAGGGATGACGTGGCCAAAAGTTCCTCATTAGATTCTTTCCTTCAGCAAGACTCGGCAGTTGAGAAGTGAGATATTGGGCCAAGCAGTAAGCCCTGGAGGAGAACTTGTATATGGCTTGGGAAAGATTCAAGTCATTGTTGAGAGACCGTCTCATTATCGCTAATCGAATGAGGTGGCCGCCCATACTTTGTAGAAAGTCTAGACCCACATACAAAATATTAATAGACTCTGCATCGGTGGGCAAGACTTGGAGAAGACGTATGATGAGCTTGTATGACTTTGTTGAATGTAATTGCACAAGGAAACTTTTTGTGTGGCACAGTTGAGTCATCAAGAGGCAGTAGGTTAAGAGCAGGTTGGGACAGGCGTATGGTTTGAATGCCTTGGCGCACAATTAGCTTCGTTTCAACATCAAATGTTGACTCGCTCAATAAACCGAGTATGCACCAACACCAGGCTGTGTTAATGCAACAAATAAGCTCCGAGTTGGTGTGAAATTTGTGGTAATAATGGGCATAATGCGTAATCTTGTGCGAGCCAATCCGGGAAATCGCTAATTTTGTCTGGGGAATGAGCAAAGGAATCGTGACTTCTAACAACTCCAAATGCAAATTGGCAGTGGCTAAATTCAATCCTTCTTGGGGTGGGAACCAAAAGCGTAATTTTATGCAAACTCAACAACATCGCGACGCTAATAGGCAGATTACGGGCATAAAGAGGCTACCTTATTGAGTGAAACACCGTAAAATTATGGAGACCCGTAATCAAGCAATAGAATCAGCAGTGAGTGGCAACAAGATTTACGAATCAGCAAGTAGCCACCCGCAATCTTGAAAAACAAGTGGGTCAAATAGCAGCTAAGCCAAAACATGAGGCCTGCAAGGGGACACAAGCGACGCAGATCCTAACCCTGGCAGACACGCCACGGGGCCTAGAAGCTGGGCTGCTTAACGATGCAAGGCTTCCAAAGAGTTGAGAAAGAGGCACAAATGGAATTGGTGTAAGACCAGACCAACCACCGATAATAGAGAAAATCGGAGTGCCGGACAACAAAATGCACAAACCTTCATTGCAGCGCACAAAGACCACCACCACCCTTTCCTCGTAGATTCAAAAAGAGCAAGGAGGAGGAGATCTTTCTTAAGTTGTTTGAGAGCTTCAAAGAACTTCACATAAATTGTTTCTTATTAGATGTCTTGCGGAAATGCCCAAGTATGCTAAATACTTGAAGGACGGATGGCGAACAAAGTTAGATTGGTGACGCCTAGACCAGAGCACTAATCGAGAGTGCACACATGTGGTATTGAGCAAAATGCCAAAGAAGCTAAAGACCTGAGGGGAGTTTTACTCCTCCCCCATACAAATTGGTAAAGTCAAGTGTTCAGGCTATGTGATTTAGGGGAAGAAGCACTAATGCCCCTATCCTTATTCAACACCTTGGGTTGGAAGACCGAGGCCGACAAGGTTGATGTTGCAAAGCTGGTCAAGGTCACGAGTGACACCCGATGGAATCATAGAGGACCTTTCTCATCAAAGTAGGTAAATTTATTATGACCCGCTGATTTTATTATTTTAGATTTTCTCAGTTGATGACTGTGTACCCTAATCTTGGGACGGCCATTCTGGCCACCGGGAGGGAGCGGTGATTGATTTGCAAGAAGGGACCCGAAAATGAGGGTCGAGGATGAAGAAGAAATCTTTCGTGTCTACCAAGAAATAAACCCATCCACACTACAAAACCTTTGGCCGGGTTAGTGTGTTGCGTAGGATGAGTGTGGGGTGGAAGATTCCACTGTGTGCACGGCCAAAGGCAATATCAAGTGTTCACCCGAGTCTCAAGAAAGTGGGCTTCACTCTGAGAAGAAGTTGGAGAAAGGAGGAACAGAAAGGGAGGGCCGTATCTCCAAACACAGAAGAAAAGGAGATGGTTCTCAAAAAGAGAACCTAGGTATGAGGATGTCCCGAAAGAAGGGGGCCCCACGCGTGCTGCGACGTAAATGGGCGCTTCTTGGGAGGTAACCTAAGGTACCTGCAATTTTTAATTTTTTTATTTTGTTTGAATTCTTGTTATTTTTATTTTTTGTTTGTTGTTTTTGGTGGAAAGTTAGGCATGTGTATTGGGAAGTCTCGAGTACCTCGCGTATAGAAGCTAGGAAGCATGGAAGAGAAAAAGTGTGGGGTCGACTACCCGCTCGTGCAATTTGTGTGGAAAAACATGTTACTAGCTAGGCCTAAAGGCCTCAGGGAGTATTTCTCGCCCTCTTGAAATGTTAATTTGATGCTATGGGGACATAGCATGATTTAAGTGGGGTGAGGGAAATTTCAATGAAATTTCAAAATTTTTGTGCCTAACAAATTGTTGGTGAATGTAATGCTTGTTTGGAAAAATGAGAAAATTTTGAAAAATTTTTGTGAGTCAAGCATAACTTCATCACCCGTTGATTTTTCTTTTCGGTACTTTTCCGACGGTGGGTCTTTGAACCGAAGAATAAATTTTTTAATTTTATTTTTTATTTTTTGATTTTTATTTATTATTTTTATTTGTCTGAGACATAATGTTTTTAGTCATAGTTAGGACCGTTTCTGACGATGGATGGATGACGCACTGCCTTGAGGAAAATTAGTCATAGATGTCGGGTTTTTGAAACCATAGCCATTGATGCTTGATGTTCTTGTTATGTGTTGTACATGGTTGTAAGATGCAAGTATGTTCGTGTTGAAGCATGCAAGTTTATAACTTTGTTTGAGACACTTAGGGCTCTTGAATGTGACTCAATATAATCGCTTAATGTTTGAATTCTTGTGATTATTGAGTAAGAGTCTCAATAATGTGTCCCGAATTGAGCATGCGTGAGTGTAAGGTTTTTGAGTATTCTATGCTATTGTGGATTGTCTAGAACTTGCCCGGTGTGTGTATGAAGCGAAATGAAGGATGTGAATTGTAGAGACATTTTAGGGTACTTTCTTGAATTAACCCAATTTTATCCCTCATTTTACCTACCTTGAAAATTAATCCTAGTTGTACCCCGCTGAGCCTTGAGCCTATTCTTTGATAGCCGCAACATAAGCTTAATCCGTTACTTTCATTAACCTTGAATTTGACCCAAAGCTCCTAAGTGCTGAAAGAAAATCAAAGAGGAAAGGAGTGAGGAGAATGAAAAGAAATGAAAAGTAGCAAGTTGTAGAAGTTGAGAAAGGACGAAGGTGCACTTGTGTAAAAGCATTGATCATCGTTAAGGAGTAAGAAAACAAAGTAATAAAAATTATTCATAGAGCTCTCATCGATAAGTCAAAAGTGCCTTCAAATAAAAGGGAAACAAAAGAGCAAAAGAAAACCATCAAGGATAAAAAGGTGAAGTAAGGGAAGGGAAGTTCGCCATGAGGGCGTGATGTATTAAAAGCTCTTAGGAAAGATAGTCACTATTAATGCCATAATAGTACCTACTTGCACTGAAAGTTAATGCTTACAACCTACAAAGTCCTACTTGATCTTACATTCCTATACATCCTCAAATTAGTGGAGTAAAACACTAAGGGCAAGCTTATGGGTCATGACATGAAGCATGGGAATTCTTTGTGAGAGTGAGTGTAATTCTTTTTATATACCCACACATGTTGTGATGTAAAAATTATTTTTGCGTGTGATTGCAACTCTCTTTCCGTGTGGCACATGTTTAATGAAGGATGTAATTCATGTGGGATTTCTAATCGCTTGATTGACATGAGTTTGCTAAGATTGAGAGTCGATTCATGAGGTTAAGAAGTCTTAACATAGTTGTATTACATAGATTGTTCTATTTTTAACTTGTATCTTACGTAATCTTTATAACCGTAGCTTGAATCATCTTGCTAAATTAGTTATGCGGGACTCTCCATATGCATGATATGTAAAAGGTTGTTCGAGGACAAACAAGGCTTTAAGTGTGGGTTATGATCAACAGAAAATATAGGGCCCGTGGATACGCTTAATAGCTTAAATTAGTCGTGCTGTCTAAGCTTATTTGATACATTTTCATAAAATTTTATATAAATGTGAAGATATGTGCCAACCAACATGATTAGCCTTTGTTTTGTAGGTTTTTGATGACTTTGAGGAGCTAATTCATGAATTGGTGAAGTAGAGGCTTGGAGACGGAATAAACACGCTAACGCCGCAGAAGAGGGGAGCTTAAATGTACCACTCCGCCAAGCCGGGCAACGTACACGGCAGTGTGCTGCCCAAGACAGTTTCAAGGCTGCTGGCAACGTAAGCCACGCGTGGTGGCTCAAGACCAAGGGTGTAACGCCACGCCTGCTAGCGTGCCACGCTGCTATCGCTAAAGGTGCCGCGAGGCCGGGCTGTTGAGCTTTCTGAGCTGCGATGCCTCCGTGTCACGGAGTGCGTCGCTCGCGATACACTCCGTGACACGGAGCCGTTCCACGACAGCCAAATTATGCACGTTCTCCATTTACTATAAATAGGACCCTTAGCTCCTAATTCCATTTGGTCACGATTTTATTCGTAAAACCGTAACGGAGAGAAGGGAGAAGTGGGAGAACTCAGCTAGGGTTTATCAAATCCCTTCATCTACCAATATCGTAGGATGTAGTTTAGAGTAGATTAATAGTAGTTTAGAGTAGTTTTACTAACATGAATGGCAAGAACCCTTCCTCTAGGTTGAAGCCATGGATTATGATTGTAATTCTAAGGATATTGTTTTGGAATTGGAGTTATTGATTGTTATTTTCGCCTTGCATTTCCGATTTGTTGGTTGTTTTAATGATTGATCACCATGAACGAATATTTGTTAGCTTGGGAAATAGCTTGAGAAGGCATTACGTGTCAGACATGAGAATGTGGGGAGCATGAAGAAATCTCGGGAGAGGTTCCGTGTTTGGATAGAAATATACCTAACACCTTGCTTGGTTGACATACTTGGCAGGAAAGACCAATTTGGGATGTCACATTACCACTTGAAGAAGTAGTTGTGAGGCTAAGTTGAGTTAAATGGTTAGACGTACGAAAGTCCCTAATTGTTTCCCCGTAAAACCACAACATAATTGATTGCCCGCGACTAGAAAATTAAACTCCTCGCTCACAATGATGCAAGGAGGCTAGATTGGTTTGTTTAGAGGCTCTCAGCATCATGAACATGCAATTTAATTATGTGAAAGCCAACAATTGAGGGTTTATTTATTTGCATTGCAACGATATCGTGATGATTATCTGGTTTTAACTTTGTTGTCCAGAAGCACTTCAAGAATAGCGTCGCTGACCCAAACTTAGACTTAAATATTCTTCAAACGAAAATGTCTATCACCAACACTTTAGGTATTTAAGACCACACTAGAAATGGATAGTTAGAGGAATGGGTCCACCCTCAGGTTCGATATCCTGGTTCTTGGTGTGAGCCACTATATTACTTGCACGACCTGCATAATTTCATGGCACATCAGTGATCAATCATAAAAACAACCATAATTAAGATTGCAAGACAAAACAACAATGAATAACTTCTAATTCCAAAACAAATTCGTAAAAACACAATCAGAACTCATGGCTTCAACCCTAGAGGAAGGGCCCTAGACACCATGTTCGTAAAATTACAAGGAAACATTGTTAAAGTAACATACTTACAAGAATTGGTAGAGGAAAAGATGAAATTGATGAACCCTAGGTGAGTTCTCCCACTTCTCCTTCACTCCTCGTGGTTTTTCGTAATAAAATCGTGACCAAAATGATTTTAGGAGCTAAGGGACCTATTTATAGTAAATGAGAGATGTATAAAATTATGCCCGACATGGAATAACCTGGCAATACGGAGGTTATTGCGCTAATATGCCTCCGTGACACGTAGGCATCGCGTAGGGCACACCGGAAATCAAAACAAGCCGCCAAGCGTGGTAAGTCGGCCGCGATGGCGGGGGCCAGTGTCACACTGCTTGTGCAAGCGCGTTTGATGGCGTGTCACGGCATGGTCGCGCAGCTTTCCTATTGTAGGCACATTGCCAACGCCAAGCAGTGGGCTGTTTCCTCGCGCATCCTCCTGCCTTTCACGCCGCTTTTATCTCCGATTCCATGCCTCCACTTCACTAACTCATGGATTAGTTCTTCAAATTCATTTTAAACCTACAAAACAAGAACTAATCATGTTGGTTAGTATATATATTCACATTTACATAGAAATACATGAAAATGCATATAATTAAGTCGATCAACAAGATGAAAACTATAGTTATCAAGCGTAACTCGAGCATGCTATTTTCCCGAGATCACCTAACACCCCGCACTTAAAGCCTTGTTCGTCCTCAACAACCCTTTACATCTCATGTAAATGACAGACTACACATAACTAATTTAACAAGATAATTCAATTTACGGCTATAATGATTATTTGAGATAACAAGTTAAAAATAGAGCATGCACGATTTAATCAATGAAAATGATATACAACTCCGTTAAGACTTCCTAATCTCGAGAATCGACTCTCAATCTTGGAAAACTCATGCAAATCAACCGATCAAGAAATCCGACATTAATGTTATCTCTCATTAAGCATGTGCCCTCACAACACAAGAGAGTTACCCATTTTTACTCACAAACTTTTCAAATCACGACATGTATGAGTATATGAATAAAATTACTCACTCTCTCAAAGAATTCACATGCATCATGTAGTGAACCATGTTTGCCCTTAGTGCTTTACTCCACTAATTTAAGGATGTATGAACATAAGAACAAGTAGGACTTAAATGGGTTGTAATGTAAAGCTAAGGGACGCGGTAGGTACTATTCGCGCACAGTGACTATCTTCCCAAGCGCTTTTAATACATCCAACATTCATTAAGGACATCTCTTTTCTTACTTCCTCCTCATTCTTTTCACTCTTGTATTTTCTCTTCTTGTTCCCATTTCTTTAAGTACACTCAGCTTATCAATAAGGAGTACTAAAACAAATTTTTCATTCATTTATTTTCTTTACTCCCTACTAATAATTGATGCCCCGCTATGTACGGTCGCGATATAATATAGCGGCTCTTTTTAAGAGCCTGATGTCAAACCCACATGGACTGTCTTAACAAATTATCAAGTTCAAGTGTTAGTTAAGAAGTCGGTTTAGAAGTTTTCTATAAATTATAATTAAATCTTAGTGGTGACAATGGCCAATCGAAGCAATACAAAATAAAATTAGAGTTAAGGCCTATAATCATGCAATGCTACAATTCATAATGGTTAAGTATGAAATTATCAATTGTTGTCTCACATAATTGGAATTGCATGTCTATGGTCTTCCGAACCTCTTAAACACGACAAACTAGCCCCTACTACTACATCATTGGAGTGAGGATGTCATTTAGTTTGGGGGCAATTCACTACGTGGATGTGGTTTATGGGGTTTATGCCCTTTGATTGGGGACTTCCGTACTCCAACTACTTAACCAAACTTAGCTTCACAACTACTCCTTCTAGTGGTGGAGTACAATTCTAAGTTGGTGTCTTTCTATCTTCCCATTTTATCAATCAAGCAAGGTAAATTAGGTATATTCCTATCCTAACCACAACTCTTATCAAAAGACAAGAACTTGCTTCCTACATTCTTATGTTCTTGCCTAGGTTTGCTCTTCCAAGATTTCACCTATGCTTAACCCACTTGTTTTCATGGTGATCAAAAATAAATAACAATAATAAAGATTGTAAGACAAAACAACAACTAACAACTCAACCCAAAATGAACCTAAGCAAATACACCATATATCCATGGCCTCAACTCCTAGATGGAGGGTTCTCAGCCACCATGTTTGTACAAATACTCAAAACCATGTTTAGAGTAGTTTACTTTACAAGTATAGATGAAAAGGAAATGAAGAAAAGATGAACCAAGAGGAGTTCTCCAAGTCTCATTCGCGCCACCCTTCGGTTTTTTCCGTAAAATTGCGTGTTCAATGATTTTAGAAGCTAAGGGTTCAATTTATACTATGTCGAAAAAATGCAAAATTTGGCCTTGGTAGGAACATCTCCTGTGTCACTGGAGATGAATCGGCCCTAATTGGACTCGTGACATGGACGCACGCTTAGCATTCTCGGGAAATTGTATAAAAGCCGATTTTCATCGTTTGCCGCGATGGCACACAAGTGGCACGGCCCTCGTCGCGTTGTGCATTCCCTGCTTTTGCCAACTCCTCTTCTAGCCAACTTTTGTAGTTTTTCTTCCAAAATCGTTCCTTATCTTCACCTATCATTATTTAGTCCTTCAAATGCATTTTTACACTCATAAAACGAGGACTAATCATGTTGGTTAGTACATACCCAAATTTACATCAAATCACATGAGAATGTAAGTGAATAATAAACAAACATGACTAAACTAAGTGATAGCAGCACTTGGGCATGCAATTATGCCCAAGATCACAACTCCTACACTTAAAACCTTGTTAGCCCTCGAACAAACTCTTTTACATCTCATGCACATGAAGACACACATTACGCCTAATTTAGCAAGACAACTCAAGTTGCGCGATAATGACTATGTAAGACAGCAAGTTACAAATAGAGTACTACAAGTTTTATTCATTAAAATTAAGTACAACCATGTTAAGACTTCCCACCCTCAAGAATTGACTCTCAATCTTACCAAACTCATGCAACTCAACCGATCAGAAAATCTGACATGAATGCTATCTTTCATTAAACATGCAGTTCTCACAACAAGAGTTACCTATTTTCACACGCAAATTATTAAATCACAACATCTATGGGTAAATGAATAGAATTACGCCTACTCACAAAGAATTCACATGCATCATGTAATGACCTATGTTTGCCCTTATGTTTTACTCCACTAATTTAAGGATGTATAAACGTAAGATCAAGTAGGACTTAATGGGTTGTAATGTAAGCTAAGGGACGGTAGGTACTATTCCGGCGCAATAGTGGATATCTTCCCCAAGCTCTTTTAATAACTTCTACCATTAAGGGCACTTCTCTTACTTCACCCTCATTCCTTTCACTCTTGAATTTTCTCTTCTTGTTCTCATTTCTTTAAGCACACTCAAATTTATTAGTAGTAAGGAGTACTTAAGCAATTTTTTTCATTCATTTATTTTCTTACTCTGCTAATAATCACAATTTCTGCCAGTTATGCACCTTTCTCCTTTTCTCAACTTTCACAACTTCTACTTTTCCTTCTTTTTCACGCTTCTCACTCCTTCACTCTTTGGAATTTTTCACTTAAGCTCTTTTGAGTTTCTTGGATCAAATTCAAAGCTAATGAAAGAAAAGGAATAAGCTATATTGTAGCTACCAAAGAATAGGCTTAAGGTTCAATGGGGCTAACTAGGATTCAACATTCAAGGTAGGTAAAGGGAGGGATAAACATAGGTTCATTCAAAGAAATGCCTAAATCATCTCCTATAGTCCACATCCTTCATTTGGTTTTATATACACACCAAAAAGTTCTAGACATTTTACAATAGCACGAAATATTAAAAAATCTTACACCTCAAAGACATGCTCAATTCAAGACACATTCGCCAGAATTTCTTACCGCCTAATCACGAGAATCTCGTAATTGCTTCAATCACACGAGTCAAATCTAAGAGCCTAAGTGTCTCAAACAAATTTATACACTTCTTACATGCTTCAACACTAACCACTTGTATCTTACAATCATGTATACATATAACAAGAACATCAAGCCATCAATTAGCTACGTGTTCAAAAACCAAAATCTATTGACTAATTTTTTCCTTAAGACGGTCGCCATCATCCATCATCGGAAAATAGTCTCTAACTTTGACTAAAAACATTATATACAGACAAAGAAATTTTTTTATTCCTTCTGCTCAAAGACTCAGCCGAAAAGAACCGGAAAAAAAAATCAACGGGTGATGAAGTCATTCTTAATTCAAAAAAATTTGTTCCAATCTTTCCCCCAAGCACTAATTCACCAAAAATCATTAAGCACAAAAATAGTTTTTAATTTAACTTTTTCTCAACCCACACTTGAATCGTGCTATGTCCCCATAACATCAAATTAGAATTAAACATGATGAGAAATACTCCCCGAGGCCTCTAGGCCTAGCTAACAACATGTTTTTCTTTCTAAATTTACATACAAGTGGGTGTTTGACCCCACACTTTTTCTCTTCCATGCTTGTTAGCCTCCTCCAATTACTGGTATCGACTTCTCTTCATCTCGTGCTTAAATATCCACCAAAACAACACAAGAAGAAAAATTAATAAAATCAACTTAAATGCAAGAAATTAAAATGGATACCCTTTGGTTGCCTCCTGCGTTGCCTTATTTTACGTCACGGCACGACATATCAAGTTTAACACAACTTTTTCCTCCACTTTGAGGATAAGGATCTCACCCCTAATTTCTCTCCATTTCCTCTTATGCCTGTGGGTGGTGGTGTAAATGAAAGGACCAAGTAGATGTCGCCTTTTGCACATTATCTTAAGTAAACGAAGTCATTTTGTCTCTAGGAATTAGCAAATTTTTAATATATGGGGTTTGTTTCTCCTCTATACCTTTCTACAAGCTTAAAGACTCTATTTCTAGATTGTCAAATCAAACTTAATGTCGAGAAATGCTTCGAGGTACAATACACCTCACTCGAAACCGCATTGTGCTGACCTCCTTACTTGTGCACACCTTCTCCACATCAACATCTAACTCCATGAATGTCAAATGGGTGGGACTCTAACTTCTTATTTCATAAATGGATTGGCCATATGTGTGAAACCACTGGGACTCTCAAGAGCTTCTAATTGTTGGGCTTCTTCAAAGAACTCACCCTTTTCTTCTTGTTGTGGTTCCTCTTGAGTATTGCATAAGACTCTTACTTGCAAATTACCGTAAGCTTCCACTCCCTCGCCTATCATCTCCGTGATTTTGACGCTCATCATTTCTAGGGCCTCTCCATTTTCCTCTTGCCGACCTCAATGCTTCCACTCTCCTCCTTCATTGTTTCCTCTGCTTGCTCAAGGACTTGTTTTATCATGTTTTGTGTCCGAGTTTGGCGTTCCAAGTCCTCATTTTCATCATTCCTATATTCATCAAAAAATAAAGAAGGATCATAGTAGGGGCTTGGGGATGGGAATATGCATTTGACAAGATCCCAATGGCCATCTCGACTCTCCACATATTTTGCAAGTGTATGCATTTGGGCAAACCATTCCAATAACCATTTTGACCACCACATATTACAAGTATTACATGTTGTTGTCATAAGTGGAGTCCTCTGCAATTCCGGGAGGCATTCGCCAAAATATGAGTATCCACTATTTAAACCATTTGTATTCCATGACTGTCAATAAGGGTATCCGGAAAATCAAAAAATTAAAACAAATATCTACAAATTTATTTTTTTTCGGAAAGTAAGACTAACACAAGAATTTGTTTTCAACTCACTAATACGTCAGTCCCTCCTAACGCCAAAAAACTTTGATGAGCCTGCAAGTGTACGGGTCATACAAGTAATATAGTGGCTCTTTAAAGCAAGGTATCGAACCCACAGGAACTAGACTTTTAATGAATTATCAAGTTCAAGTGTGATATCAAATGTCGTAAGTGTTGGGATTATAGATCTTTTTTTCGAGAAATTTAATTAAGTCTAGATGTGGTCAAACGAAATACTGAATTCATTCAAGAGCAACTAGAGTTAAAGTCGGATAATCATGTGATACTACGATTTGCAATGGTTTAAGTATGAAACTATCAATTGTCGTCTCACATAATTAAAATTGCATGTTCATGGTCTTTCTAACCTCTAAACACGACAAACTAGCCTCACTACTACATTGTTGAGCGAGGAATTCATTTCTAGTTTATAGGGCAATTCACTACGTGGATGTGATTTATGGGGTTTGTGCCATTGATTTGGGTACTTTCGTACCTCCAACCATTTAACCAAACTTAGCTTCACAACTACTCCTACAAGTGGTGGAGTACGATTCTAAGTTGGTGTCTTTCTATCTTCCCATTTTATCAACCAAGCAAGGTAATTAGTTATATTCCTATCCTAACTACAAATCTTATCAAAAGACAACTTGCCTCCATTCTTATGTTTTGCCTAGGTTTGCTTTCTCACATTGACCTATGCTTAACGTGTGTGTTTTCATGGCATCAATCATAAAAACAACCATAATTAAAATGCAAGATAATAACAACAATCAATAACTTAATTCCAAATAAAATTCGTAAAAACACAATCAGAACTCATGGCTTCAACTCCTAGAGGAAGGGTTCTCAGCCACTCAAGTTCATAAAATTGGTAAGAAAACATTGTTAAAGTAACATACTTACAAGAATTGCAGAGGAGAAGATGAAATTGATGAACCCTAAGTGAGATTCTCCCACTTCTCCCTTCACTCCAAGGTGGTTTTTCATAATAAAAATCATGACCAAATAATTTTAGAGCTAGGGGTCTTCATTTATAGTAATGAGAAAAGCACCATTTAGCTCGAGGAGTGGCTCCTGACGCGAGCACCGCCCGTGACACGGAGTGTGGTCATGAGGCACCGCTCTCCGTGACACGGAGTGTATCACGGAGCATTGCCTCCCGTGACACGGAGGTATCGCGAAGCCCTCTCGAAATTGCCCGATTTAAATCCTGGAGGCAAAAACAATCGCCGCGATGGCTCCGTGACACGGTGCCCATCAAACGCGGCACCCTTCGGCTGGGATCTCATTTTGTTCCAACTTTAGTGTTTCATTCCCGATATCATTCCTCCACTTCACCAAATCATAGATTGAGTCCTCCAATGCATTATTTCCTTCAAAAATATGGACTAATCATGTTGGTTAATATTTCTTCCATTTATATAAAAGGCATTGAAATTAAGTCATAATTAAATACATAAACAAGGCAAAACTAAGTTATAAAGCATCACTTGGGCATGTAATTATGCCCAAGATCAATCAACCAATTTTAACACAAGCACTGTCCTTTTCTCAACTTTCACAACTTCTACTTTTCCTTCTTTTTCACGCTTTCACTCCTTCACTCTTGAATTATTCAATTAAGCGCTCGGAGTTTTGGATCAAATTCAAAGCTATGAAAGAAAAGGATCAAACTTATGTTGTAGCTAATGTAAAGAATAGGCCTGGGCGCTCAATGTGGGGGATAACTAGGATTAAATATTCATGTAGGTAAAGGAGGATAAAATATTTGGCTCATTCAAAGAAATGCCTAAATCATCTCCCACACCCACATCCTTCATTTCGTTTTTATATACACACCAGAAAAGTTCTAGATACTCCACAAAGAGCATGGAATATTCAAAAACTTTACACTCTCAAGACATGCTCAATTCAAGACACATTCAGCAGACTCTTACTCAACTAATCACAAGAATTCAGAATTAAGTTTCAATCACATTGAGTCAAATCTAAGATTTGGCATCTCAAACAAAGTTATACACTTCTTACATGCTTCAACACTAACCACACTTGTATCTTACAACCATGTATAGCACTTATAAATAATAACATCAAGCCAACAATTAGCTACGGTTCAAAAACCAACCTATTGACTAATTTTTCAAAACGTCATCATCCATCCATCGGGTTGAAACAGTCCTCAACTATGACTAGAGACATTATATACAGATAAAGAAAATTTTCTTCGGTTCAAAGACCCCATCTAAAGAAACCGAAAAGAAAAAACAACGGTGATGAAATCATGCCGACTCACAAAAAAAAATTTAAAATTTTCACAAGCATTACATTCACTAAAATCGTTAAGCACAAAATTTTGAAATTTTCCTCACCCCACACTTGAATCATGCTACAACTCATAGCATCAAATTAAGATTAAAAAGAATGAGAAATACTCCATGAGCCTCTATGCCTAGCTAACAACATGCTTTTCTTCAAGTTTCCATAAGTGGGTGTTTGACACCACACTTCTTCTCTTCCATACTTGTTAGCTTCCTCCTCCACGGGTACTCAGACTTCCCCTCCATCTGTGCTTAATTTTCCACCAAAAACACAAACACGATGAAAATAAACAAAATCAACGCAAACAAAAATCACAAATTTGTACCTGTGGTACCCTTGGGTTGCCTCCTAAGCAGCACCTTATTTTACGCCGCGTCACGACGTGAACTATACTTCTCAGGACATCCTCATACCTGGGTTCCCTTTCGAGAACCATCTCCTTTTCTTTTAATTTTTAGAGGAAACAGCCTCCACTCTGTTCCTCTCTTCTTACAACTTCTTCACACTCTGAAGCCCTTTATCATCCCAAGAAGTTATGGAGTTCGGTGGATCAGACTTCAACCACCTCTTTGCCTCTCCCAACAATGAGAATGGGAAGAGGGTAAGTCGGACCTAGTCTGTGGACACTCCGGTGGGGACGAAAGTGTCAC